>JAQBSW010004868.1:0-63869 GCA_029291075.1 Eudiplozoon nipponicum | reverse complement strand
AAAAAGAAATTTTATCAGATATAAGAAAATTTCTTTCGCATGGTCTTCTCAAATATCTACTAATGAACATATCTTTATATATAAATTGGAAAGCAAAACAAGATAGAAATATGTGAACATAGAGAGAGTGTGAAAAATAGAAACCAATCAAATTGCGTGCGTCACATCCAGTTCAAGCTCAATGCTTGTACGTGCTTCTTCTGCTTACATAAATCCGGCTGCAATTTGTTTATCCATAAGGCTTCGTATGTGGCTAGCTCCCTTTTGTTTTTGCATTTAGTAATTACTTTGAATGCTACGTCTGGAGAACATACGTGCGATGTTTCGATGATGTGTTGCGCAATAGCAGACGTGTATTCACCATTTGATTTAAAACAGGCGTTCAAGTTGCAATGTTCTCTCATTCGAGTAATTAACCGTCTGGTCGATCGGCCTACGTAAGTTGATCGACAACTTGCGCATGTATATTGGTAAATAATATTTGATATCGACATTAACGGCTGTTTCTCTTTGATTGCTGGTAAAGGCAAGTGTGTTACCCTAAATAACACTCGTAGTTTGGCTGCATTAAATGTGCGTGTTAATGCTGCTTCAACTTTCTTTTGTGCCATTCGGGAAACTGCATCCCCCTTAAATGGGATGTTTAGGTAGACTGTTTTCTTTTCTGGCCCATAATACGTCTGTTTCTGTTTAATTCCCCTTTTAATAATTGATTCAATTAATTGTCTGGGATAGCCATTAGACATTAAATCGTTAATTGCTTTATTATATTCATTTTCTTTAGAATCTTGACTAACCAACCTGTCAATTCTTGAAAAGCAACCACGAACTGTTGATAATTTATATTGAAATGGCACAAAACTGCTGTAATGCAAATACTGTGCAGACCATGTTGGTTTATGGTAAATTGTTCTGTTTAATTTACCATTAGTTTCTTTCTTTAATAGTACATCTAGGAAAGGCAGACAGTCATCTTTCTCGTGCTCTGACGTGAAGCCGATATTCTTATGTGCTTTTGTTGAAACTTTGAAGCAATGTTCGTGATTGCGACCTGTTCTTAAGTACAAGAAATATATCATCCACGTACCGTATATATTGAGCACATTTACTTATGTCACTCTTTAATGATGTATTTTCTAGGTGCCCTAGAAAAATCTCAGCCAACACTGGAGATAAGGGGCTTCCCATTGCGACACTATCAGTCTGTTTGTAGATGCTTCCATTAAAACGAAATCGTACGTCTTTCGTGCATAATAAGATAAGCTTGCGTAGAGTGTGACCTGGCACCGGCGATGGTAATATATCGTGTTCTACCGCTTTGACTATAATGTCAATGGTTTCATCAATTGGAACATTTGTAGACATATATATGTATAGTGGGTGTGTCACGGCTTAAATCAATTTATTATGTTAAATTTGCTAGTGTTGGCTTCTACTGATATTTTGCTAGGTAGCCTGGAACCTAAGTGAACATTCGATGGTTTTTTTATTTACTCTCTCTTTGGTTTATATGTCTGGTCTTATTTGAACAAATTCTGGTAATAGCTAGTCCACACACACAAGCAGTATATATATATATATATATATATATATATATATATATATATATATATATATATTTGTACATTGTTTGGACGCAAATATTTAAATAAATATTAATTTTATACAGGATATGAGTATAAATGTGTATTTGGTTGAGATACCTTTCGTTATTTTAGGCTACGTTTTCTGTCTTATTTAAACTATAGAATAATAATATTATATTTCAACAGGTTTACTAACCTCTCTCTGTCCGTAACCTATTGCACATAAATTGAGATTAGATAAACCGGATATTAAAAGATTACTGCCATTCTATTAAATTGTAAAATATTGATGTTCCTTCAACGCGTCAGATAATGTTAATAAAAATATCGAGACATCACGGATAGGCGTGTATGTCAATCCATATTTTTTTGTTTATAGTTGTTCAATATGTGCCACTTTAGATTAGAGTACACATGCATGTATAAGTTTTTGTCTGCGTGGGGGGTGATGTGGATAATTATGTGTATTCCTTTGAGTATAAGAGAATAGGTATGAAGATCGGAAATTAGACAGACAAAAAAATAATTTACGAATTAAAATAAATATCAATAGATCTGTCCTGATTCAGGATACCACATTTGACTTATTGCTAGACAAACTGCTTGACATTTGTTATCCCTTATTTGTGTCGTTTTGCATGATTGTGCCATATCCATGATAAAGGGTTTAAAGTTAATTATACGCGAAGCCAGAGTGTATGGATTTGCTGGAGTAACAGGTGTTCAGAAATAGTTGAAATTCTCAATTTTGGTTAACTTTTGCATAAATTTAAATTCATCTTGTTGGTACCATGTACCGGCTCCGCAACCATAGGGTTAGTACCATTTAAATTTTCGGTACCATAATGTTGGTATCGTGTACTGAGACAATAGCCCTAGTGTTGGTAACCTATACAGACTTAGTAAACATATTATATTTAGTGAGTTATGTTTGAAGTCGAATTATCGAAAACTTTATATGAAATTAGCTTCACCTTTGCAGGTTTACACATTCGTATAGAAGATTGTAGCATTCCAACATTCATCAACCAAATCTATAGTGGGGAAAGAGTGGAATACCGGCTTCTAATGACGAGTCCCCAGTAAGCACGAATCGAATGTGCACGAGGTTAATTTTTCCATTCATGCTGTCTTTGGTTTAACTTTCTGGTCATATTTGAACTTATTCTTTACTAGGTGCGCAACCAAATACACAATTAATTAATCACCTGTCGTTTTTCAACAATTATATCTTCGAAAGACATTGACAGGTATTTTGACAACGTTGTACCGATATTATGGTCCATTCAGTATCTCGTACAGAATTTAACCTATTTATACTTTCTGCCCATGAAACAAATTATCAAATTTTTTTCAAAAATTCAAGTAAATATATATTTGCAAAGTTAGTAACAGAAATATGATAAATGTTTGGTGCATCATTTTGCGCACCAAATTATTCAGGATATCATTCTTTGTTTTATCCTTTAACGTTGAAATGACCATTTTCATTCTGAAGCAATTTTTTTGTTTAATTGATTGATTGATTAATTGATTAATGAAAATTTATGCATATGCCTGACAATTGCGAATCTGAGGTAACAGACAAATTTTGATTGGCTTAATCCATGGCATTCGGAGATAACAGTAAAAGTGTTTCAACGCGTTTATGTTTTTTTGCAAATCGTACTCACCAACTTTATTAAGCTAAATGTTTTCATTTTGCTAGTAAAAGTCTTATCAATATTGCCGTATTAACAGTATGGTAACCTTTAAATACTGTTTGTTGCGAAGAACTAGTATATATGCAAGTATGTATTAGGTTTTGCGAACCTAGTAACAATTTAGTTCAGTTGTGACCAGAAGGATAAACCAAAGGCAGCATGAACGGAAAGTATAATCTCATTCACACTCGTTTCGTGCTTACTGGCGACTCATCAGTAGGAGCCGGTATTACGCCCTTTAACCACTATATATTTGGTAGAAGAATGTGGAATAATGGGACGGTACAATCTCCTAGACGAATGTGTAAACCTGTAATAGTGAAGCTAACATAAACTAAAGTCAACGATAATACGACTTCAATGCTAACTCACACTATATAATATATATACCGAGTCTGTAAAGGATACTAACATTATGGCTATTGTGTTAGTAACTGATACCTTTTTGAAATCGATGAGTACCGGATACTAACACTATGGTTTCCGAGTCGGTACCTGATACCAACCTGATGGATATAAATTTATGCTAAAGTTCACCCAAATTGAGAATTACAACAATTTCCGAACACCTGTTACTCCAGTTAAACCATACACTCTGGCCTTCATCGATATCAGTTATCACATTTCGCGGTAAGCATGACATCATTCAATTCAATATATTACAGTTAGATATTGTTTGTTGCGAAGAACTAATATATATGCAAGTATGTATTAGGTTTTGCGAACCTAGTAACAAATTAGTTCAGTTGTGACCAGAAGGATCGAGGCAGCATGACACGGAAGGTATAATCTCAGCATATCCATCAGTTTGGTATCGGTACCGACTCGGAAACCATAGTGTTAGTATTCGGTACTCATCGATTTCAAAAAAGGTATCAGTTACTAACACAATGGCCATAGTGTTAGTATCCTTTACAGACTCGGTATATATATTATATAGGGTGAGTTAGCATTGAAGTCGCATTGTCGTTGACTTTAGATTATGTTAGCTTCACTATTACAGGTTTACACATTCGTCTAGGAGATTGTACCGTCCTATTATTCCATTCTTCGACCAAATATATAGTGGTTAAAGGGCGTAATACCGGCTCCTACTGATGAGTCGCCAGTAAGCACGAAACGAATGTGCATGAGATTATAATTTCAGTTCATGCTGCCTTTGGTTTATCCTTCTGGTCACAACTGAACTAATTTGTTACTAGGTTCGCAAAACCTAATACATACTAGTATGGTAACCTGTTAGCATGCCAATGTTTGTTTTACTTTGTACTAAAATATTGCAAACGAAATTTTTTGTATGATATAAAACTGAATTACATAATGAAAACAAATATTGCATGCGTTTACAAATTATAATTAATTTTTATAATTGATCTTTAAGCATATTTAAATCATTTGCACAGAATATATATATTCAGAAATTTAAAGCAAATATTTTTTTTAATTTGCATTCAAATTTGAATAAAGGTAGATAAATTGCACATATATAATAATTTTTCCTGTGTCATTACATATTTTTAACAAGCAAAGTCGATATCCTAGCGCGAATTTAATTCTTTTATTCTTTATTTTAATAAAAATATATTTTTTCAGTCACATATAAACTGATTCTAAAATTGTCCAGGCATTCAGTGTTTTGAATAAAACAAATAATTCATAAACATCTAAACATATCTCTTTGAGAGACGATTTGTTTTTAGAAGAAAATGAAGTACGAAACTTACAAAATACAAACGCATTGTTGTACTGACGTGAATTTTCATCCGTAGTATTAACTTGAATTTCCAGAAAAGTTTAAATTTATTTATATTAAATCTCAATTGAATTTGTTTTGCTTGCATAGACTTGGGAGAGTGAATCAATTCACCTTTCATTCAAGACTAAGTAGCATATACTTCATGCTACATAGAACATAAATTTAATTTGAGTTAACTATACTGGTATGCCTTAAGAAAGATGACACCTCAAATTGAACTTTACGAATAATTGTTTAGGTCAGTAATATCTTGTTCTAAGTGGAATCTACTCACAAAAATCGACAAGTTTGCTATTTTCTTCGAAAAAAACTTAAATGCCTATCTATTGTATTAAGATTCCCAGAGTATTGATTGAATGGAAATGAAAGATGCAATTATGGTATAAATATTGCAATGTTAAAAATATATTTTTGACAATAAATGCACGAGGTATTTCTAAAAGTTGAACGTTTTCTTATTTTGTCTTATTATTATTCATTTGTTTAAAGACAATTGTGATTGCTTTTTCAAATGTGAAAAATTTTACGCTAATTTAATTTTTTCTTTTGTTTGAATTCTAAAATTTGCAGTTACATCAGTTTTTGGTATGAAGATAAAAAATGTCATAAGAAAAAAACAATCTTAGCACATATTCATCAATATTCGTCGAACCATAGACAATATTTAAATTTTGGATAAGAATCTCATCACCCGAATTTTATTTCTATTATTACTTGCGCAGTACTAGCACAACCTACTTTTTTAATATTTATCTTTCACGTCCTCATATATCTTCTTTAAAATTGTAAAAATTGATAACATTTCATTGAATCAACATAAAATAATTTAAATGATATATTGACTCACACCAAGATCTCATTTGTAACTGTCATTTTTGTACAGTAAAATACGCTGCGTTAATTGGTTTTCCGTATAGGAATCAAATCGGAGTCATACAACTAATCGGAATATCTTCCAGTAAATCTATTCTACTTTTATGCATCCCTAGATCTCTCCAATTGTTTCACCGAGAAATGTTTTATTTTTCTATTAGAAGACATTTTTCAAGAAATATTTTGCACAACAATTTAATTCAAGCTGAGGTGGACCCTTACGAATAAAATCAAGTATCAGCTCAGAGTTTGCATTAGAAAATCAAATCTGTCGAAAGAATATATGCATTTATATAATTAAATGAACATTGGTTGCAAGAGCGGTGATAACATTTGTTATAATCAAGGTTGCGAACTTGTTATAATCACCTGACCCATTATTACATGCATTTTCGGTATAAACTAAGAATTGTATAGTGTAGAAAAAGCAATTCATCCAGTAGACCGGTTTCGTCCTTATAAGTTCGAACTTTAGGAATAAAATGGGTAATATATACGCTCTACTTAAGGGAAAGGCTAACCAAGAAACATCAGTTGGTATATGACTGAAAATCGTGTGTAGTTTGCATCAGGGTGACTCAGTGGTAAGAACACAAGATTCCAAAGCAGACGTGACCAGGTTCGAGCCTTATCCGCGGCAAATTCTGGCCAGTAGGTGATGAGTTCCCAATAAGGATGAAACCGGTCTACTGGATTAATTGCCTTTTCTACACTATACACTTCTGAGATTATACAGCCAAAATTTATTTACTAAATAGGATATAAACATATTTTTGTCTCCAATGTTGGTTTTAAAGTAAAAATTTGTGTGCCATCTATTGTATATCAATAAATTAGATTAAACCAGCGTATGCTGACAATATTGAAAATATAACTAATTAATGTGAAAGATAACTCACGCGACTCTAGATTTCTCCCTGTTGCTGATTTCATCGTTTCGCCTTAAGACTTTGAGAATCTGATCTTGTTCTTCCGAAGTGAGACGTTGCTCAATACGTCTTTGTCCGCGCTGTGCTCGCGATGACCATCCAGTGCCCAGCCTTTTTATTAAACAGAATTATTTAGCATAATTATGTAGTTTCATGAAACCTGTTTTGATTGACAACCCCTTTAGTTAGACATTTTACTTTTATCAGATTATTACGTTTTAAAGGCACACAGATTTAAAGCATATTTGCGACTCATGTTCATTTCTTTTAATCACGTTTCTGCGCCTATGTTGAACACCAATTCAATTGTATTTAACCGGTCTCAAAACATAGAAAATCTACCGTCAAACACACGGAATAACGGTAGATTTTCTATGCTGTACGACAGTTTAACTACAATGCTAACTACGCAATATATATTGAAGCTCGCAGATTGAATTTCAGTAATTGTTATCACCGACGCAATCAATGATTGTTTAAAATTATAAGTCGATTTATCAGCATTGTCATAATTTAATACAGTGACAGCCCTGCACCTATGTGGCATGATGATTTTAATATTTATCAGAGTAATGAACCCTATTCTTTCGCAATGAATATTGTGAATAGGATGGTTCCATTTCAGACTTAATAGGATAATTAACACGTAAGTTTAATAAATATCATAAATTCGTTCAATTTTGCTCTTTTTTTAACTAAATTATTTGTGTATTATTCAAACAGTTCCCAGCTTACTTCAGAAACCGTCAACTTGAGAGAGCATAACATCATAAATCTCATTCGTGCAAAAAGACTTACTTGTTCCAATACACGATATACGCACAGAATTCTTGCCTACAACTCAGTTTCATCTCTTTTTATCATGTCAATTCTGGAATTTGCCAATCTTGCTAGATTTCCTCGATTGACCCGTAGTTTAGACATGTGCCAACAGCGCAACATATCTACTGAGATTCGTAATTAATTAATTAGTTTATAATAATGTTCTTTCCACAATAACGTTTCACTGCGCTTTACACATTCAACATCACTAGTTAAACTAGTTTCATAACCAGTCTTTTGGAATGCGAGCCATAATAAAATTCATACATGTACAAAAATAAACTAAAAATCTTGTGAGGTAAAAGAAGCCTTTCCGTATCATATTCTTCTCGGGTATCTTAAAAATGAGCATCAATTTACATCCATCGAAAGAACAAAAAATATAAAATTAAACAGGAAGAGAGTGTAAAATAAGGGAACATCAAATATAATTGCGCGTATCACCTCCAGGTTACGCTCAATGCCCAAAGATGCTGTTTCTGCTTGCATAAACTCAACTGCACTTTTATTATACACCGAGCTTCGTATGTGGCTAAATGCTACATATTGGGAACATACGTGTGGTGTTTCAACGACATTCTGCACAATTGCATACGTGCATTCACCATTTGATTTAAAACAGTTGTTGCAATGCTATCTCATTCAAGTAATGGAGAGTCTGGTCGATGGGCCTACGTAAATTGATTGATGAACTGCACATGTGTATTGGTGAGTATAATTTGAGATCGACATAGTTGTAAAATATTAAATAAAACTCAAAGGAATACCAGTTTCGCATCAGAACGTGAGAAAGATGATTGTGCGACTTTGTATATGTATTACTAACGAAAGATACTAATTTTAATTTAAATAGAATAATTTACTATATAATACCTGGTATGCACGATATTTGCCATGCAAGAGTTTCCTACCTTTCCTATGTAATTGATCAACAGTTCTAAGCTGTTTTCCCGAATATACCGATTGGTTATCTCAGATTAAAATGTCAATAAATAGGCTAAAGTAATAAACGATTTATTATCTAATGGATATCACGCAAAAATATGTGAGCTAATAATTAAAAGAATAAGTCACAAGATACAGACATATGTGTGACAAGTAAAGAAAAGATTGTCTGAATAACCCATTTAAAAGGTGTGTATTTCCACACATAAGCACACACATTTAATGCAGGCAGGCTACACGTGTTATTTAAGGTAACAATTGCTTTAACAACAATCAGCGAAAAACAGCTGTTTATGTCGACCTCAAGTATTGTTTGCCAATTGACATTCGTATGTTTTCGATAAACTGACGTAGTCAGATCGACCAGACTATTAATTTCCTGGAATTTTAGAACATAGTAAAATAAATGCTTGTTTTAAATCAAATAGGGAATTCACCAATGCAATTGCGCAACATATAATTGAAACCTCACACATATGTTCTCCAGACGTAGAATTCAATTTAATTTCTGAATGCGTTAACGGGAAAGATTTAGCTGTAAACGAAACTTTATTGATAACCGAACTGCAGCGGGATTTATGCAAGCAGAAGCATTTTTAGGCATTGAGCTTGAACTCAACATTACCCTTACTTTAAACCCTCTGCAAGTTTAAACTTTATATATTTTCTGCCCTATCGATTTATATATATATATATATATATATATATATATATATATATATATATATATATATATATGAAGAGAGATATTCATTTGAAAATATTTGGGGAGAATGAGAAAGATATGCTACTTTGAAACTGTATTATGATTTTTTTAATGCTTCCATTCCAAAATGATATTTTAATGAATCAAGTTAATTCGGTATGCATATTTTTGCAAAATATTAGATTAATCGATATACTCAACATCTTAGATACTGTTTGTGAGAGAGAATTAACATATATATGAAATTATATATAATTTGTTGCGCAAATTAGTTCCAATATGACCCGAAAGATAAACCAGAGACAGCATGAACGGAAAGTATAACCTTGTGCACATTCGTTTCGTGCCTACTGGAGACTCATCAGTAGGAGCTGGTATTAAGCCCTTTACTTACTATATAATTGAGTGAGGAATGTGGGAAAATAAGACGGTACAATCTCTTAATGGAATGTGTATGTCTGCACTAGTAGAGCTAACTTCATATTACGTCTTCAAAAATGCGATTTCAAAGCCACCTCACTATATATAATATATACCAAGTCTGTAATCTTTACCAAAACCATGGCTATTGTGTCGGTTCCAGATGCCAACATTACGGTACCGAAAATATAAATGGTACCAGCACCATGAATTTAAATTATGTTAAAGTTTACCAAAATAGAGATATTCTACTATTTGTAATAATAAATAAATATAATTAAATATATTAGTTCTCCGCCAAAAACAGTATCTAACAGTTATATATTTAATTGAATGATATCATGATTACTGCGAAATGTAACAACTGATATCGATTAAGACCTAAGTATATGGATTTTTTGGAGTAACAGGTGTTGCCAACTAGTTGTAATTCTGAAATTTGGTGAAAGTTAACATATATTGAAATCCATTGTTTTGGTACCAAGTACATTTTCGGTAATGTTTGCATCGGGTATAATTATTGACTTATTAATCTGAGATAAACAACCGGTGTATTCGTGGAAAACAGCTTAGAACTGTTGATCAATTACATAGGAAAGAGAAAAACTCTTGTATTGCAAATATTGTGCAAATCTGACTTTTTATGGTAAATTGTTCTATTTAATTTACCATTAGTATCTCTTTTTAGTAGTTCAGTTAATAAAGAATGATAATCAACTTTCACATGATCGGACTTGAAACCGATATTATTATGTGTTTTGTGGATACTTTCAAGCAATTTTCATAATAGGGACCTGTTCTTAGAGGTGATATTTTCCATTTCCTTTATTTAAATTTTTACGTTTATGTCGATGGCAAATAATTTTTACCAAGATACATGGGCAAGCTGTTGATCAGCATAACTAGGCAGATCGACCAGACTCTTAATTACCCGAATGAGATAAATTTGCAAATCCAACGCCTGTTTTAAATCCAACGGTGAATACACATATGCAAATGCGCGGCATGTCGTTGAAACCTCCCACGTATGTTCTCCAGGTGTAGCATTTAGCCACATACGAAGCTTTATGAATAATCAAAATGTAACTGAGTTCATGTAAGTAGAAAAATCATGTTTTGGCATTGAGCTTGAACTAGAAGTGATGCACGCAAATGTTTTTATGTTCCCCTACTTTACACTCTCTTCATCTATAAATTTTATGTTTTTGTATTCTTTCGATGTATAAAATAAGATGTTTATTTGAAGATAATTGAGAAGAATAAGATAAGGAAACGATTCTTTTATCTAATAAAATTTTCTTACTTTTGTACTTGGAAAGGGAAGTCTGAATTTTATTATGGCTCGTATGCCAAAAGAACGTTTGAAAAACTAGATCAACGAAAGTTATCAAAGTGTAAAACTCAATGAAACCTTATTGTGGAAAGAACAATATTATTAAAGTATTAAGAAATTACGGTTCACAAGAGATTTGGTGAAATGTTTAGCAAGTCTATTCTTTCAAAATTGGCATATTCGATTATTGAGCTGATAAAAAGAGATGAAACAGTGTTTCGGGCATGAATCGGGTGCGTATATTGTGTATCGAATGAAGTAAGACTTTTTACACGAAAGACATTTCTGATGTTTTGTTATGACGAAAGACAAAACAAGAATAATTAAAAATTAGAAAATGCGTGGATTAATACCGAATGGCATTGATTTGTGCTTGTGAAAAATACCATTCATTCAGCGAACAATCGAGGCAATTTCGATGCGCTAAAATTATTGTATTCGTCCTTTGGATAAATGCGGTATTGATTTTGAGGCAGCATTTGAATTGCTATTTCAAAAAACTGCTGACGTTGAACCTAAAATTATTGATTATATAAATTGGTACAGAGCTACTTTTGTTGATCAAATTCCACATCTCAAATTGCTCAAATGCGCATAACTACATGCACTTAAATAGCACAATTTAAATGCGCTTAAAGATACCTGTAGAAATGCAGACATCAAATTAATGCGCTTTGAATGAGGCAACATCTTTTCTATAATAGGCACACCTGACTACTTAGAAATGTTGGAAATCGTGCTGAATGAGAACACAAAATTCCCGAGTCTAAAAAATAAACCAGACGAAATACACAGCGTGGAGTGCAAAGTTATAAATGAAATTAAAATCTTGACAGATGTTGATTTAATTGATGAGGCCATTGCACATAAATCCAAACCAGTTGGATCATCTACACCGAAAATTTACTGATTTCCGAAATCACACAAAATATAATTTCCTATCAGACCAATACTATCAATGGTCAATTCTCTGTTCCATACATAGGCTCAATGATTAGTTTATATATTGGAATCATTGCACAAAGTACTAGGCAATTATTCGTTTTGGGGTTTTTTAATAGAATTGAAGATTATTATATTACTATTATCTTTGGAAGTTACGTCTTAGTTTTCAAGTGTTCCAATTGATGAAATCATTGACAATATAATCCATGCGGTAGACCAAAACATATTACCATATTCTGTATAATGCCACATTCTACGCTAAAGTATCTTATCAGGCACGTATGATGTACAAACTCGTTTTAATAGCAGCTTTCATAAACGGATTGACGGTTGGTAATGGTGAACCACCTTATCTCCGGTGTTGGCCGATATTTTCCTAGTCTACCTTTAAAATACATCACTAAAGAGAGACATAAGGCAATCTACACAATGCATACGGTACTTTGATGATATTCGCCTTGTCAATAAAAGCAGGTCACAAGGAGGAATATTGCTTAATTCTTTGAAAAAAGCGCACAAGAATATCAGTTTCACTTTAGAGAATATGAAATATGGTTATCTACCTTAATGAGAGAAATATTAAATAAAGATATTAATGGTAAATTAAATAGAAGAATTTACCATGAAACAATATGGTCTGCACAGTATTTTGCATTACAAAATTTTTGTACCTTTCAATATAATATTATCAATATTTTGCGGTGTTTTTCAATAATTTACAGTTTGGTTAGCCTATTGTTAATATGAATTGAACATATTACATCAATATACGACTTGATGGCTAATTACTATTATAGAAAATAATATGGGTCAATAATTAAAGGGAAAGTCAAGAGAATCAGAAGTATTTGGGAAGGAAACAGTTGAACTGTTCATCCGAATTAAGTGCAGCATCTCGCATATCAAAAAAGAAACTTGAGGCGACATAAACACGCTCATTTAATGCAGTTATATTGCGAGTGTTATTTAGAATAACACAATTTCCTTAACCAGCAATCAAAGAGAAACAGCCAGTATTCTCGACAATAGCTCTTAGTTACCAATATACATGCGCGAGTTATCGATCAAAAAACGCAGGCCGATCGACCAGATGATTAATTACTCGAACGAGTGAACACTGCAGGTCAAACGTCTGTTTTATATCGAATGGTGATTAAAGATATTCATTTGCGCAACATATCATTAAAACGGTACACGTAAGTTCTTCAGGCGTAGCATTTAAGATAATTACTAAATATACTAACAGGAAGGATTTAGGCATAAACAAAGCTTCATAGATAGTAAACTGTGTCGGATTTATGAAAGCAGAAAAAGTATGTTCGGGCCATGAGCTTGAATGAAACGTGATGCACGAAATTCATTGTTTGCTCCTTTAATGTACACTTCTCCAGTTTAAATTGTCTTTTGTTCGGCCTTTCTTCAATATATATATATATATATATATATATATATATATATATATATAGGCGTTCATCTGTGGATACTCTTGAAGAATATGAGAACGAAACAATTCGTATATATGATAAAATTTCTTTTCTGCTTGAAATTGGAATAGGTACTATGAATTTATTAGAACATAAAATAGGCCAAAATTGTACATCAAAATGCGTTCAACGTCTAGTCAAATAGTGGATACTAACACTTGTACATCTTCAGTGTAATTAGGCGCGTAATGCAGCATGAAAATTTCATTTCAAAATATAATTAACTACACAAAATAGCATATTTATTAGAATACAGAATTCACGCCATAACTTCTGAATAAGATAAAAGAATGCAAAAGCCCTGCAATCGTGCAAAATTCAATTTACGTTCATAGATAGGCTCTTAAATTTGGTAGACGTTTTTCAATTGCAAACGTGGTGTAACGTAATAATTGTAATTTTAAATACTAGAATTGTCGAAACAAAATCGAATTGATAATGCACCAAAGCATTTAAACTTGTAGCCACATTTGCAAACACACGGGTGAGATTTTAAGCAAGCTCAAGAAATGCTAATCGTAATACGACAAGCTAAATTATAAATCTAGCCATTTACAAACAATGAGGTTTCAGCAATGAGGAAATAATTTAATTTTTTATGGAACGTTGTTGAGACTTATGAGAGACGCATTTGTCTAAACGTGTAATTTCACGAACATATAGATTATCCGCTAATTATCACTTACAGCAAATTATGCAAAAAAATTTTAACGCACCATATCAATGGAAGTTTTAAAAAGTTACTTTGTAAATATATTTGCCCGCTTGCTAAATCTCACTCAAAATGTAACGATTATGGTTCGGCAAGGAAAAACCGATAAGTAAAATATAAAAGCAACAATTTTTATCGCAATTAAAGAAAGTATACGACTAATTTGTAAGCAAGAAAAAAATGACGGAAATAAGAATATTTTTAATGTAAAGGCAAATTCTGATTATGAATATATATATATAGTCAAAATAAAGTAAACATTGCTTACGATAGCAAAGGTTATTCATCAAGTAGACTGATTTTGTTCACATTAAGATCGCATCAGTTACTTTTTTAGAATTGTTGCCACAAAGATTCAAATCTGAATATATTTGCTTCAAAGACTGAATAATTCACCGCCCCACGCGTGACGCATACCACACGCACTTTTTTATTTAAGTAAATTTTATGTTTCTCTTAAGCCTTTACTTCAGGTCGGGCCTATATGTTATTTATTTCAACCTGTATTGCCAACTCGCCATTCGAGATATTTAATTAAATTGCTGAAAATTTGGAACTTAATGATATCATATTGAAATGGAGCCGTAGGCCGGAGCTTGAATATATATATATATATATATATATATATATATATATATATATATATAAACAAGGAGAGTGTAGACCATTAAGGCAACAACCAATAAATTTCGTTCGTCACCTCCAGTTCAAGCGCAATGCCTAAATTTGCTTCTTCTGGAGGTGACGCACGCAATTGGTTGGTTGTTCCCTTATTTAGCACTTTCCATGATTTATATTTATATATCTTATATTATATCATATATATATATATATATATATATATATATATATATATATGGAATTTAAGTATAGGTTAATGATTTCTTTGTACCTTAATTTCTGTTTTTATTATTAACTAAACAAATCATTAAATAGAAACTGCTATTTATCATTTAGCTCGAGTCTTCCCTAATTAAGCATTTACCAATATTAACCAGAATTGACACGGTCAAAATTTGACGACGCATGCAGTGGATTCAAATCAAACAAAAACCTCTTTTTAATTCTAAAGCATATAAGAAAATTAGTTTTGATGTTCACCTTTCCTAGTATTTGGTTTGCTAATTAATGAAATTGCGTAATAAACACCCATGATCAATCAAAAGGGATTTTGAAATTTTCAACCGATCTTTCAAATAGCTTATTTTTGTGCATATTATATCAACGGAAAATTTGATTTTAAAATACCAATCCTTTTTTCAAATTGTTTACCAATCAAAAAAACACAAACATGTAAGAATTAGGTGGAATAAGTATTTATTTAAAAGCAACGTAATACTTACCTTGCGCGTAACGCAAGTTGGCGGTCATTTGGACATACCCAGGTCTCCATTATCATTAAATTGTTTCAACCTGTTAAAATTTAATAAAAATTAATTGCTACATTTCTTTCCAAAATTGTTATATCATAATAAACAACTTGACAAATTTCTAATAGACTGTATTGCTCATGTTAGGTAATGCAATCAAATTAAATAATCATTTCATTTTATATCAGGTGAACATATAAAAATTGCCACAAGCCTCCAGTGTGTAAATTGTTTCTGTTTTCAAACCATTTACCATAAGATCCTAAAACTAAGCCTCACTACAAGTGTACATTTTTAAAAGTATTTGCTGATACATTAATAGAGAATTTTCCAAGTGTTGCGAATATAGAAGACATTTTAACGCTGAATTAGTATATATAATATAAATCACTTTTTGGCAAAATATTGTGACTGCTAATTGCACTTTCTGTGCCATATAACTGGGAGATTAAAACATCTCATATTCCACATTAATAGGTAAATGTTTTTAGCGAAGCTCAGGATTTTATTGACTGATTGTCAGGCTACCTCCTCAGAACTAATCGACCAAACACATTCTCTATGCAATATTATTGCCTATATGGTGTGTGGTACCACGAATTTTTGTCTAAAATTGAAGTTGAGCACTATCAAAACCGAATAAGCAGTAAAGTTAAGAAAACTCAATTCTCTCAAGAGAATATGTTTAATTAACTTCTTTAATACGAAAAAGCTTCATTTGGAACTTTTTTTCAAATTTACGACGAACTAAACTTGAATATTTTAATTAACGAGCTCTTGAATCATTGCACACAAACAACTTTTTCTGGCAATAATTATCATCAAAAATAAAAATATAATTTACTGATAATTTACCCAAAAAATTTGTAGACATAATGTGCATGTAAAACAGATGGTAATATTTGAACAAATTCTTCCTAATAACATATTTACTTAGTGACAATCTATGCACAAAAATTAAATAGGATGTTCCAAGAAATAATATGACTGGTTGATAATCTAACAAAAAAACAACGGTCTTACAGTTACTGTATATGAGTTCGGAAATTATGTTACTTAACAACATTTTTTCCAGTCTAAATTTATTCGCGCACTAGCGGAGATTGAAGACTCCTGTAAAAGAAACCTTATTAGATTTCGATGCAATATGAAGAAAAAAATGAAAACTGATTCATTTGCTACCCGTAAACACCAGATATGACAGCCACAAATTCCTTGTTAGTCATATATTCCTGATTGTGGATATATAATATACATGCAATTAAGTATTTGGTGGTGTGAATTTAGTAAATTTGTTTCAAGCAGGAGCAATATTATAATCCAAAGCCAGCATTAACAAACGGTTTATTCTCAAGCACACGTTGCTTTCGTTTTTACTGATGACTACTCTGCAAGAACCGATCCTACGCCGATAATTTATTATATACTGGTAAAGAAATGTAGAATTTTTCGCCGGCATAACTACTATACGTAGGCGTAATAAATTATTAGTTAAGACAACTTCATATAAATTGTATTACCTCTAGAATTAATATCCAGTACTAAGGTGGTGTCGTCACAAATTTCTATTTTACTTCCTTTCATTGTAGTTTTAGGCTATACACGTGAAAAATAGAAATGGTTGTGTGCAGAAATGAAACCTGAATCAAATTGTGGGACTTTAATACCCGTATCCCATAAGTACTGCTTCTGTTTCCAATAATAATGCTAACATTACATGATGATGCTTAATGTCCCTCATTATGAACCTAGGTCTGGCTGGGTTTCGACATGTTTATCTGCTTGTCAGTTTAAATAATTATTACGGAACTGTCTTAGAAGCGTAATAAATATGCATGGAAATGTTTTGAGCAGACGGTAGTTATGTCTACTTTCTCTGTATTAATGTGAAAAACAATGTCATTGTAAGGTTGGTGCTCATTTGAACATCTTTTATCCAACACTGTTCGTATGATTTATTAATTAAATTACTTTTTATCAAAAATAGGATCAAGGTGTGCACATTATAATTGAAGCTGCTTTACGTCGCTTGATATTAATATTTTTCTGATATATCCTGAGTTATATTCTCTACCTCTATCATAATCCTTCACACACTTTCTCTCAATCTCTGTATGTGTGTATGTAGGCATGTTTGTGTGTATGTGAACTGCGCAAAACTTCGAATTTGTATAAGGGCGTAAGTTTGCCTTTACCGGCAACTAAATAAAACAGCAATTAATAACAACATAAAACATTAATTATTTATTACAACAGTAGGTTTTCAGACGACGCGCTTAAGCCAATCAATTAGACAGTTAAAGCGAAAATGCAAAAACAATGAAATTTAAACGCCCGTGTCGAATCCAATGGTAAATGCGTGTCTGAATTACAAAACAATTTTTTCAACCCTTTGAAGTTTGTTTACCAGTTATCGCCTTTCAATGACAGAATCGATGTATGACGTATGTAAGCCATAAAATTAATTATGCTTATTGATACTGAACTAGAAATTATGCAAAAATGACTAGATATGCAGAAAAAGTAGCTGACATTCATATACCAGAAAACGTTTAATTCATAGCGAGCAATTTAGCATTGGTAGCTAGATTGATCAAACATTGGCTTGTATATAACGGCAAAAATGTTAGGCGATTGACAGGAATTATGTCGTAGTTAAAGATTTGTAAGTTTAACTCCTACCTGCAGCAATTGTAGCTGCTAGTTACTAACGAAACATGAATTCTGATGATGAACAAGGCTAGATTGCATAGTCACTTCTGTGGTTATAGCTGTTCAGATTTTTTTTCTCGTATTTCAGTGATTTATATTTGATATCATTTAGCTTCGTTTTGGTGCAGCAGTAAAAGAATGTGTGTAAAATTATGTAGCTAATTATTTTGTCACAATTTTAATGAAACCAGCCTGCGATTTGTATGTGAGAACTCGGTACTGTATTTTTTCCATTTCGTGTTTATGCCTGTGACATGGTTCGGTTTGTTTACCATTTCAGTTTGCTATTTAATGATGAACAGGCAACGCAAAACAAAACAATGATTCAATCTTATTAAGTCCGATTTATTTGACTGGTACGATTATAAAATTGAATTGCAAGAAATTCGCTAGTATACATGCACAAAATGAAATAAATCTAATTAACTTAAAAGATGAATGGAGTATCACAAATAAGCATTGAGAGACAGAATAAAATTGAAAGAAGAAACATTAAATTTC
The DNA here is from genome assembly GCA_029291075.1 of Eudiplozoon nipponicum. Classification (NCBI taxonomy): domain Eukaryota; kingdom Metazoa; phylum Platyhelminthes; class Monogenea; order Mazocraeidea; family Diplozoidae; genus Eudiplozoon; species Eudiplozoon nipponicum. The sequence continues at coordinate 45,072 of JAQBSW010004868.1, read as the reverse complement.
TCTACCTCTTTTTCTGTAAAAGCCTAAAAAATGTATTGCATAAGGTAAACATGAACAACCAAAATTATAAAATCATTGGGACGTTATCCTTTATCGGCGTACCAATGATCATTTAAGAAACATACGTTATGCGAGAGAATCTGAGTGTATTTCAAATTCTTATTATATTACAAAACAACAGAATAATGTTAGAATTCAAATTGTATCATTATTCCAAACTGATCAGAGAGACGTTAACAAATATACTCGTATGAAATGCGAGTTTTCACAATATTAGCTATTATTTTATAAGCGGAAAAATGAAGAAAACCTTTCCAGATACAACAAATATACATTTCTCTGTTCTTCACAAAGTACTTATATATTTCTAAACATCAAGCCAGACAGAATAGTAGGATAGTGTCAACTTATTAACACCAATCAGCTTCAATAAAGGATCAACACAGAAAACGGGCGTTGAGAATGCTTTGGTGGTGTTATTTTTAAGTGAGTGAAATTTTCACTATTTTGTAAAAGCACAATTTTCATAATTTCTTTTTGATTAAGTTATCGAATATAGACTAATATGATAATTTGGTATTTCTCAAGATTAACAAGATTTTATACCGTAAATAATATATTAATTCTTGGCCTTCACAACAAAATTTCCGAGAGTAAATTGCCCATTTTCGAGACAAGGCCCAAAAATGTCTAACAGGTGTTTAATGTGTGCCGAATAAGGATGAAACTGTAATGCTTGTTGCATTTTATTTGCTATCTTATGCAACGCTTAGTTAATAATGAAAACATAGATTATAATATCTTGTCATAACCATTTATTTCGATAGTACTTCTCAAGGTGGCATGACACCTATTTTTTAATGAGATATTGAGGTTGTCAGTTGCAATTGATCTCAAAAGTGATGTCAAATTAGCACAATTAGAATAAAAGTCTGTTCAAGAAACATAAGTTCATAGATATAACTGAAAACTGTATGCTGTATGAAGCTTCGGATTCCCAGTCGAAGGCTTCAGGATCCTGGTTCAAACACCAGTCGGGAAAAGTCTGTCAAGTACTTGATAATTGCCAATAAAGATGAAACCAATCTTTTTGACGAATTGCATGTTATATCTTATTCAGTGCTTAGCTTACAATGACAACATAGATAAATTTATGATTGTGTAGCAATATGTGTATATACTAGCCTTATTATTATAATGCCACGTATATTCAATAAAGATAATAGTAAGTGAAATAAAAAGTGTAATTCCAAGAAGGTAGTCTACTGGAGGGGGCAAATAAACGAGGGTACCTATTTAAAGGAAGGGGAAAACTATAGATCAACAGTGCGAAAACACCAAACTTGATTTCAGGACGAAGAATTGCAAACACCCAACACCTTAATCATTTTCAATTTTTAGAAAAAATATATCACTTTTATTAATAATTGGAATTTGTCATAAATAAGCCTCATACATGTTTTAGTACCATACTAGAGTTAAAATCAATTAATTAAATTGACAAATATTTTTGAACATTAGAAAGTCACTTTATTGATAAAACAAATATTGATGTCTAAGAATGAAGTTAACTATCCTTCAGATCACAGTTCGAAAAAATACCTCGTCTTTTAATTAGTTAGATTAGAAAGCAAATAATATTAAATTAAATTACAGGTATTTATTACGCAACAAAAATCCAGCATTCATATTACCCTTTTCATGTGCAAAATCTTAAAGAAATTTTATCAGATACAAGAAATATTTCTTTCTCATATTCTTCTTAAGTATCGACCAATGAATATATATATATATATATATATATATATATATATAGGAGAGAGAGAGAGGAAATACTAAAGTTGAAAAAGTGTTAAATAAGGGAGCAACCTACCAATTGCGTGCATAACTTCCAGTTTAATCTCAATGCGAAGACATGCGTTTCCAATTTGCATAAATTTAACCGTATTTTTTGTCCATGGCGAACTCATTTCTGTTATTTATTAATTCATTACCTTAAATGCCACGTCTGTAGAATATACATGTGAGGTATGAATCATAATTTTCACAATTGCAGACGTGTGTTCACCATTTGATTTAACCAGGCGTTTAAATTGCTATGTTTTTTTCATTTGTGTATATACCCATCTGGACAATCGATCTACGCAAGTTGATCGACAAATTGCGCATGTATGTTGGTAAAGTATATTTGAGGTCGAAAATAACGGCTGTTTCTCTTTGGTTTCTGGTAAAGACAAGTGTTACTTTAAATATCGCTTGTTTCTGGATTAATGTTAATGCCGTTTCAACTTTCTTTTGTTCTGTGCGGAAAACAGCATTCTCCTTAAAAGAGATTCTCAGTTACATTGATTTATTTGTGGTCTTAAATGTTTATGTTACCTTTGATCTCCCTTTTAATAGTTTACTGTATCAACTGTCTATGATAGATTGGACTTTAGATAAATGTTTCCTTTTAGTATAATCGTTTTATTGTGAAACTGAACTGTCTAATCTGTCAATTCTTGAAAAACAGCTGCGAATTATTGTTAATTTTTATTACAACGGCACCAAAATTACATATAACGATTTAACTAAAAACAACCTGGACAACACAATATTAGCATTATAAAAATTTCGTGGCTTTTCAGTATAAATTTTATCACAACTTGGCTGTTTTACATGAATTGACAGATTGGTCGTTCTAGATTCAAACTTTTAAGAATATACTAAAGCAACAAAATGTCTAATGTCTACAGACTATCTCAGACAATTGATTCATTCAATTATTAAATAGGAAATCAAATTTAACATAATTTCTTAAGACTAGAAATAAAAGTAATTTACCTGAACATCCAATTTAGTAGGATGCTGATTCCCGCACAGCACCGAAGAAAGTTTAATCGGCATTAACCTGCACGTTTAGTTCAGCTACACCACGAGTTTTATTCAAGGTAGTAAACATTCTTTTACCAGCATTTATATATAAACGGCCGTTAATGTCCACCTGAAATATGGCTTAACGATATACATTCACAAGTTGTCGATCAACGTACGTAGGCCGATCGGCCATTCAGTTAATCATAGAATAGCAAAATAACGCGCATACCCAAAAATAATTAAATGTTTAAACTCAGTTTATATACATTTTTCTTTTGTCTTTTTATCCAATATGAGTAGATTTTGTTGCTGACCGCTACCATAATGCATAGCCCTATGTTGTGGTTACGCTGACGGACCCCTGTACGTTCGTCTTGTAGGTAGTTTAGGTTTTGTTTTATTCGCAGGATAGTCTACCCTATTTTTGGCTGATCTCAGCGATCATTCAGTGTTCAAGGGTGCTTTTCACTGGCTGGTTAATCATTTCGTTATCTAAAAAAAGTCCGATTTCAAATAAAGGATGATTTAAATACGGAAAATCTCCTACGTATGTTCAACGAAACCAAATGCGTTTATTTTCTACTACATGAATTAATCGGGTAGTAATAATTATAGTGGGAACGATAACATTACACGGCTTCTTAAATAGGCTAAACCATATTTCACGTGGCCAAAGTAAATAGCATGTACGAGACACCCAAGGTAGTTAGAACAAAAATGCTGTCGAAAAATATTTTAATTTTGTTAAGGATTATCGTACACAGCAAAACCCCTTAAACGAATTGAAAGCAAACCGCAAGCTTATACAAATGGAAGTGCCAAACTATCGCAATCGCCTACCCGTAAAGTATTATAACCACAATTGTTTAACAGGGTCAGGAATAAAATTATGGCATCTTTCTACATTAAAAATCTATTTTAAAATATTTTAGTCGATCATACTCTCGATTTCCTATGTAAATTCGCCGTTTTTAAATAATCTCTGTTCACTGTAACCATACGGCTTTGTAACGTTTTTCTCAGAAAATATTTAAATAAGTTCAGTTATAAATATTTCATAATTGTAAATAGTAACACGTTCAACAGGGTGTTAGAGTGTCTAGGAAGCATATGTCTTTCTATTCTAACGGGAGATATCGCAAATGCGACTGGTGATTGTTTAAATATTGTCAAAACTAGTTGTGTTATGTTGATGTAAAATTCATCATCATTAATAAAGATGTAAAGAAAAATAGCATGCTTAAAGATTTTGGTGGCTTGGACTAACGCATTCAGTTCACTTTTGAGTTTGAAGCCGTCAGTCAAGCATACCGTCTTCCACTACCTATTGCTTGTTTAAAGAAGAAAATATTCAAAAACAAATCGAAATTTAATATGCAACATTTCAAACAGAATTATGCACATGTTCTGAGGAATATTAATGCAAAATGCCTATTGGGGATAAGAACACATTTATAAGCAGACGTTTATCTCGAAAATTTGTTTATGTGAATATATGAAATAACGAATCTTTAAATCAAGTAAAGTGGCTAACAACAAAAAACCATATGTATTGTTGATAAGATACACTAAAATATAGGTTAATATACCTAATTCAGAAAACTCACTTTTCGAAACCTATACTCCTATTTTAAAGAAAGCTGTGACAAATCAATCACGTAATGCACTTTTTTACGACAAAGCGTTTTGTCAAAAATTTAAAAGAATGAATTTTATTTAATTAAACAACCTGGAATTACATATTAAAACATTTAATAGATGTTTAAATCATTATGCAGGTAGGACAAGTCGAGAAATAAAAGAGCGGCTCAAATATGCAATTAAAAAATCGTACATAAAATTAATCAATATTTAGTTTAATTTAAAACAGTAAGTTCAAAAGAGCGCGCGATTTGGAATGAGTCATTTGCGACGTCTCTTCTTTTCAGTTAAAAGAAAAGAATAAAATCGTACAAGAACTTCATATGAGCTGGTGAAAGTAGTATGAATATGCACGTGTATGCTTAAGCATCTGCATTTTGCATTCCATTTCTCTTTATTTGAAAGATATTTATTTCTCTTGTTTATCTAAATTAACATGAAGGACTACAATAAAATCCTGTCTAAACGTGAGCTGGCTAAAAATGGACAAATTAATCTAAGTCATAAAAACTAGCTTTTGAAATATAGTTATGCTTCATAATTCAAATTATATACCATTTGATCCTTAAAGAAATCATTGATTACACATGTTATAATAACACTAAGTGTGCTAATTTGATATAGGCACTAATTCCGTTTAATTATCCGGCTGCAAAACATCCGTCAGTGTTCTTAAATGTAGGAGATTTTTATGATAATCATCAGATAACAAAAATATACCGAACAAAAGGAATCCAAACAGTAATGAAAATATAACTGATTTAATGTCAGTATTATGATCTCACTCCCAATAACCTAATAAAATACTAATGACTGGAATCGCTGATTCTCAATTTCAATATATACATATCCTTGAATTAAATGAACATTGGTTGCTCGGGCGGTGATATTAATCAGTTTTAATCAAGGTTGAGATCTTGTTACCAGCCTACTGGATGAATTGCCTTTTCACGCTATACAATACATAGTTTACACTGATAGATGTGTGTATATACTCATATATTGGCAGCATTCGCAAATTGTCTAAAGTTATACAATCTACAATTACTTGATTGTGCAAATGGTTATATTTATATATATATATATATATATATATATATATATATATATATATATATATATATATATATATTCATGTTGGATTAATAAATGTGGGAAAAATTAACGGTGCACAAATTTCTTAACCAACAATATAGTGGATAAAACGCTTACTATGGACTCCTACTGATGAATCACCTGTAAGGACGAAATATGTGTGCCTATGGAATTATAGCTCTTGCAGACATTGGCTTTGGTATATACTTGTGGTAATATTTTAACTATTTTACAAGTTACGCAATATCTAGTGAGCAAATATACTTATGTATTAGTTTTCCGTGAATACGAATACATAACTTTCCCATCATCATCCCCAAAGTATGTGCACAAAGTGATTAATGAAGATAAAACTGCATCGAAAATAGTATATTTAAATAATTAACATTTAACTTTAATATAACACTACATGATGTTTGCCCCATTTTTATTAGCTATCTAATCAAGCAATCATTGGTTTCGTGAGTGGTTAAAGATTATTATTTATATAGTTTTTAAGAACTTTGGACTAGCAAAAACCGTATTCCTTTGATCCATCGCACAACATTACAAAACTGCATTGTGGCTTACTTACTAACGTGCTGTAATCGTAGGTGGTTACTATCAGATGGCGAAAGAAAAATGAATAAACGGGATCAAACCGATATTTAGCTAGAATTTATTGCAAATAATTCAAACAGCATTACATCTAGATAAGGTATGGTTTTCTTAGCAATATTACAGGTGCATGTTTCAGTCAATATTGAGCCTAAAGATTTGCTAATGCAGTAGCTCTTATTGACATTACAATTAATTTTAAATAATCAAAGACTTTACTTATTCATTTCATTTATCGAAGGCCGTATGTGTTGCTATAATTAAACAGTCTTCTTATCTAAATGTAGGCTGACATGTGTGCATTGTGTGTAGTAACTCTCTCCTTTGCAGGGTTCTTCATCAATAGAAATCTTGATACTCGTTCCCAAACTCATAACAGCATTATTTGCCCCTTGCGCTAACTAAGTTCACCGGACCATCAAGCCATCTTCATTATAATTTTCGTAATAATATACCTACCTTAATAATGGATTGAAAGTGTTTTTTTCATTTACAAAGTGAGAATTAAAACATTTTAACAAAAAGGAGAGATACAGTATACAAAACCACCAGGTTTACATTTAACACTAACCAACTACTGTAATTATTCCAATATTAAAGGAAAGATATTCCTATAGAATATCGTTTAGATACTAAAGTGAACCTAACGAGAACCAATCAAACAATTCGTTGGACTTTTTGCCAGCCAGATACGGTCAAATTAATAACACAATTTATCATATGAAGTCTTTCACTTTGCACAAAGTCCAAACGTTATTTTATGAAAATGTCTTAGAAATATTTATCAAAAATAAATTACGTTGAATAAGATTGTGAGTTTCAATTTTTAATATATGCAAACATGAATAAATATTTATCGAAGAAGACACCAATTACTAATATTTAAATTATGGACAATGATAAAATATCATTTGTTATTTACGTAAATTTATTTTAATAAAAGGTCCTAACGTGCACATGTAGATAGTATAAACCATAACGATTAATATATTATGTGTTAACTTAATCATTATAGGCTGTTGCTTACATAAAATCAGCGTATTTTGGCATGCAAAAATAAGAAAATTACCATCATTTTAGGCATTAGATTTTAGAAAATTGTGTTCATATGGCTATACGTGTTGAACCACCGTGATATAATTTTTTATAATCTATAATGTATCTATGCGCAGCTAGACTCCTGGTTTAAATGATTAAGCCAGCTTAAAGTTTAACGTATTTGCTTAAATAGCTCGCACAATTAAAAACGTTTGTTTTTAAGGCTATGCTACTCATAAGGCTTAGTTTCAAAATAACTTAGTTTTTTAGATAAAAAATAACATACAAAATTATAGAATATATCACAAATTTAATTAAGGAAGGGATTATATATAACAAGAAGAATTTAATACTTGAGTGTGTTTACCGTGGATAATTATGCAGTTTATTTCGCGAACACTTAACGAGACACTTCAAAATATATTATTTACATAAATGCTAGGTTTATAGTTGATTAAGTGAATTAAAAATAGTCCGGTTTTAAATTTTACTTTTTTTATCTGCAGCAGTCAAACAATAGTTTGGATTTGCTTAACAAACCAATTTACAATCTCTGCGTTATAGAGCCAATAAATTTGCTCTCAATTATTATTATAAATTGCACAATTCTCTACATTAAACATACATTGAATTTTGTAATATAATTTAACGAACATTTGCTTTACCTAAAAATATATTGTGTAATAATCATAGAAGATAGACTTAATTATATATATATATAGCATACCTTATCTAGCTTGAAAGTTGTCAACAATTCTAACAATCCTTGCCTATGCTGAAGACTTCTTGCTATTGGTTCTTTAGTCTACATAATTACGTATGTTTCAAATTGTCCCAATAAAGTTGAATACAAAAAGTTATGGTACACAAATATACATGGAACAAGTTACATGGTATCATTAATTAAGTTGGCTTATTAGTAGAATGTTCAAATGAAACTGATAAGCAGAAACGACTTCAATAGTTACGACACAAAAAATATGCATGAATTATTTAAGACGGCAAATTTACGATAAATGGACTGCGATTGGGTAAATACTGTAGACAAAGTTGGATTTGATTAAACGCAGGCTAAAAATGGAACACGAAATACTTGTGTTTTATATATTAACAGTTAATTATGTCATGCCAGTTCAATATATGACAAGTCACCAATTGTCTGTAGTTATAATTCACTAACGCTATAAAAAGTCACTGATAACAAACATAGAACAGCGCTGTTGTAAACGAAAATTACACTTGACTGACTGTTCGTGAAATAAAGCCCAAATCATGCTTCTAGAAGAATTTATTGATTAACGTTAATGAATACTGTTCTTGATTTAACAAAATGAGCATAAATAAACTTTTATTGTTCACAAAAGTATAACTATATTAATGAAGAAATAAAAATGTCTCAATGAAGTGCCCATATAAATGTCGCTAGCTACATCACCCGTCGCCAATTTTTGCATGAGGTCCGATAAACGTTTGCTTCAAAGTGGACTGAAATATGCCCACTCGTATATAAACTTGCTTAAACTTGTCCATGGCTTTAGACACACAAATAGACGGATTGGGTTCTCCAGTGTGTTGCAAACGCAGACTGTTTAGAATATTTTGGAGTTTTAGTATGCTGTCTTGTAGTCAGTCTATTTGTAATGATAGAATCTGATATTTTAATGTTCGACGACAATTTCACTTACTCATGCATGAGCGGATTCGAATGTCACTTACAAAGATTGTACAGATAATTAAATTTGTGACTGTGTCTGACAAGGCACCCTTGGCTGTACAAATTAACAATCCATACTTCACCATGAAATCTATGCCTAAAATACATTATTGAATGCCCGTGACGACAAAATTTCACAGAACTACAGGGCGCGGACCTAATTATACTCTGAGATTTGCAAAACCGTGTTTCAATTTATCGGTATTTGGCGGTCTTTAACTGTATATCTGTGCTACACGCTACCGGTAAATTGGGTGTTAATAATGATATTGTAGCACCAGTATCAACCATAAATTTTACCCGTGAGAGTGAATAAGTCATAATCCTTAACAACGCGGTTTACTTAGTAACCGAATTTATATATCCAGTCCTTACTTTTTGTGTACTTTTTTGTCTGTTTGTCTAAAATACTTTCTTGGGCTTTGACGAAATTATCAAAGAGTGTCATTTGGGAAAGTTTATATGCAATTTATGATGGCATGTCCCCGTTAACGATCATCCATGCACCACGTTGCTAGAGAGACTACTGCTGTACGCTGATCTGACAGTAGTAGACTTTCAGTTTTTACGGAAGCTAATGTGCTGCTGGAGTCTTATGAGCGACCTGGACCCTGCAGACAGTATGATTGGGGACTGGGTCTCTACGGCAGATTCGATGAGGAACATAGCCCAGAGGCATTTGAGATCAGGTGATTTCGGCACGAAGCTGGTGAGCTATTTGTGGTAAACTAATGGCAATGTTACGACCACATCGAAATATTCTAACGCGCCAACAGCATTGATTTCGAGATGAGTACATGTTGAACCATTAACTCGTTCAGCATAATTCATTCCTCAAAATTTGTCAGACTTCATGAAAACGACCTCGTTTGACCAAGTTGAACGTAGATACGGGGAAATCATTTGCTTTTCAATCTAATCGACACACACCCTGCTAATCTGCAAAATTGGTGCTGGGCATGAATGCATTCGCTGTTCGTGTAGACGTAGTATTCACATTCTTGACAAATTACGTCGTATCTCTGGAAGATAATTATAATCGGCAATAATGAGTTCAATGTTTGATTTATCATTCGGCGCCAATCTAACACACGATTCTGACACACAGCATAATATATATACTGGCGCAGCCGCTAATCAAATATACTGCACAACACATGGTTCGAGCGCCAATCGAACACACGCAATTAAATATAAAGCCTTCGTCTAGATGAATTAACCTAAAGGGACACCGATCATGACATGCCAACATAACTACAAACAAAATCAAATTTAACAATAGCATAGAGTTTTATGAAAGCAGAAATAGAATTACCTCCATGAAGAGCCTATATAAATGTGGGCTTGCTATATATATATATATATATATATATATATATATATATATATATATATATATATATATATATATATATATATATATATTTTGTGTGTGTGTGTGTGTGTATTTGTTTATGGTGAAAATAATAAAATGAATAATCGAGACTACGTTTATCGAAAATAAATGGGTAATTTATATAATGAAATCTTAATAATTTGGTTACTTTACTCTAGTCCTATACGTCGTGGGATCTATCTGACTATCATGCCGTCTGAATAGAAGTACTAATTAAATCTCCGAAGCATTCGCACGAGAGGCATAAACTGTTGATTTAACATGCACAATCACAGGTGAAAGCGGTGCCACCTACAAACTCTCGTATTACTATTGCAAATATAAACGAAAATAACTTTTTCTCTGATTAGTTCGCATTCTTTCAACCAAACTGAAACCCGTGTCTTGTGTTACAAAGAAAAATAATTTTTTGCTGCAAGGTATTTGTGAAATAATTTGTCCATTTATTACTATTAAACGAACTGGCGCTAAATCAACGTTTTTTACTACGATTACATAGCATATTCAATTATTTGTCGCATAAATCTGACTACTATTTTCACCAATAATCATTTAAAAAGAAAAATTCGGCTGTTTATCAATTGATTTGTCAGAAAATTTCCGACTTACTCGAAAATTTAAAAAAAATATACTAATAAAATATATGATTATTATATCTCTTGCAAAATTTAGAAGCAACCCAGTTTTATTGTGTTACATCCACTTGTTTAGTTGAAATCAAAATTTCCGTTTTGTAATATATCTTGTTTAATATAATTTAAGGAAATCAAATCAATTAATATCTACCACGATTGATAAGATCCCTTGTTTAAACATTTGCATAAAAACCAAGAGTATTATTAAACGAACATTGGTTGGCGGTTGGTGATAACAATTATTATAATCAAGGTTGCGGTCTTGAAATAAACACCTGACCCATTAATTACTTACATATGTCAGTATAAACTAAGAATTGTATAGTGTAGAAAAGCCAATTCATCCAGTAGACCGGTTTCGTCCTTATTGGGAACTCATCATGTGCTGGCCAGAATTTGCCTCGGACAGGACTCGAACCTGGGCACGTCTGCTTCGGAATCTGGTGCTCTAACTACTGAGGCGGCAGGATGGCTCAGTGGTTAGAGCACCAGATTCTGAAGCAGATGTGCTCAGGTTCGAGTCCTGTCCGCGGCAAATTCTGGTCAGCACATGATGAGTTCCCAATAAGGACGAAACCGGTCTCTAGGATGAATTGCCTTTTCTACACAATAAAATTCTTAGTTTATACTGACATATGTAAGTAATTAATGAGTCAGGTGTTTATATCAAGACCGCAACCTTGAGTATGTTTTAATTTATATAATTTGACCAAAACTGCTTTATAAAATTATTGTTAATGAATTCCTATTTTTAGTAAATACAATTCTGGCCTATCTCATATATTATATTAAAAGTTCAATTTAAAAGCAATCGATCCATATCTATGTTTCAATGAGATTTTCTATATATTTAAAAGCGAAAATGTTTTTAATTATGCAAATTTAAAAAAATATTGTTAAACAATCATTGATTGCGCGGGTGGTGGTAACAATTCTTTAAATCAAATTTCGAGCTTGAAGTAAACAATAATCTTATTAAATTTAACCAGTTGTCGAACAACATAGTAAACTACCACCAGTCAGACGCACTGACGTGTTTCAAGCTACCATGATCATCATCAGAGTACGACGGTAAATAGACAAACCGCAATGCATATATATATATATATATATATATATATGTATATATATATATGAAATGCGAAATTACTAGAGGTAAGAGCCGCATATCTAATTTTGCTTTCCATATATATGCAATGAGGTCTGATCCTCGCCCGCCTGTTTGCAGTCGTACTCTGAAGATGAGCACTGAAGATCTATACACGTCAGTAAGTGCTATTGGCGTTAGTTTTTCTATGTTGTACGACGATTGGTTAGATACAATTGGATTGGTGTTTACTTTAAGCTCGCAAAATTGATTTAAAAATTATTTAATGGATTTATGCAAGAAAATATCGTTTTTTTATATAGACGTGCTAAAAATCAGTTTTTCTGATTAAATAACATTTGGATGATTATTTTATAAATTTTTTTTGATTCGTTTAAATAAATTTTTTAATGATATCATCAAAAATTGTCATTTAAAACTTTTAAACAGTTGTCGTAACTTGTTAAATTTTTTCTCATGCTTCTTTGTTTTGCTTGGGTAAATAAAATTGAGCATAATTTTGGTATGCAAATTAAAATACAATTTTATTCAATATTTTCTAAAAATTAAAGAAATGTTAATATTTTTTGTTACTTTGGCTTCCCCAATTAGTGAATTGCTAGTTTGTAGAAACGGAAATCAGAATAAAGTTTACGAGACGTATATAAACTGTCCATGCAGCTCATATTTTTTCGAGCACGTAGAATCTACGTATTTGAGTATACAGTCAAGCTAATTTTATTTTCGCCTTTCTTATTTCAAATAAATGATGATGATCTATTGTTTTTAGTAGATTATTATTAAGTGAGAAACGTGAATTTTAAGTAAAAACAGCGTACGTACAAATAGCAATTTAATTGCCCTTTTTGATTTTGTTAAATTTGCTAGACATAAAATTGCTAAATAAAAATATGTTGAAGTAAAAGTATATGAGCTAGGATTGAAGAATTACTCTTCTACACGTGGATACCAAAGGAACATACACTGCACTTTAAAAGCACGAAATCATTAAGAATATTTTGTTTAAATCTTATTCATGCCTATCTGAGGTAGTTCAATACACCTAACGAAGAAATGCTACTTTCAGTCTACAGCTAATCAAAGTGCTAGAAAAGAAATATTTTCGAATTATCTTTTAAGCCTTAATAAACTGAATATATTTTCTCGTTTATAACTCATTCGAAACTTGGTTAACTAATTATACATTAATAAATTGCGCAGTTTGTTATTATCTAAAATAAAGTTGTGATTATTAATAATCTGCGCTAATCTGACAAAAAAACTAATACTTTAATAATTTTGGTAATTTAATTATCATAATATATTCACAAAATTGAATATATCGACAATAAGCAAAAATGTTAAAACGATTTTTTTAATAATTGAAATGATAAGCAAAGGGTTTTTATATAAATCATTTATCCAAAAATAACAGCTTTACTCTGAACTTATTGTTTTTTTATGAATTGTAATGTATAGTGTAACGTAAAATCGAGCTTGCAAATATATAAGTTTGAATTACCTGATTGGTAGAAAATTGAAACGACTTCTTAATGCAAGCACTCTAGAGAGTAAGGCCAAAAAGTTTGAGTGGAAACGCTCAATTGATGTTTAGCCAAACGCAAATTTGTGGGAGAAATTGAATACTGAATTGATATTTTTACATAAAACATTCGACTACAAGTCATAAACTGGTCTCTAAAACATTATAAATGTCCAAAATTTGTTGTTTTTTTTTCAATTGCATATAGAATATCGCAGCTCATCCAACTTAAACGCGACTAATCAGACTAATGAGATGACGACTGTGTGTGAGAAAAATAGCAGGCTACATCACTATTTTTTTAAATTTATTTACATTTTAAAACTTTTTTTAATTATATGCCATTTGCTTGTAGGCATTTAAGGCATTCCTTTAGGCAGACTCGAAGCATGCTCTGGGCAAAGGTGATTTTTTATTACAGCATTTTTCTACATAAGGTACTACTTTTTTGCATGACACACTCCTTAGTTTATTGGATAAACAGATTGTTCAAAAATCTAAATTTTAACAATAACCATGATATTATGAAAACAATTTTTGTTCCTTAATAAAACAACCTCCCTCTACTTATGAAATAAAAATAATCAATTTAAATAGATAACGAACGTTCTTGTTTGTAAACAAATATTGATTATTACAATAAAATAAGAGAATTGTATTTAACGTAATATAAAATAATATTTTGATCTTATATTTTATGCAAATTTGAAACTTTAAATTATTAAGGAATTGGAAAACATCCAAATCCATTCAACCAACAAGAAATGAGCCCATTACTTTGCGGGTATTTTTGTGCGTAGTAGTGTATTTTGTTGCTTAATTTAAAGCGAGAGTGACATATTCTTGGGCTCAAGATTATTAATAATATTATGGAAACCATTTATGACTTCTGTGTTAATTAATTTAAATAGTCCGAGTACATATGAAGCGAATAATTTGCTGATTCAGTGCAAATCCAATTGCAGTAAAATTTTGCTTTCCAATGTAAATTAACTTGTTCAAAAATTGCAATTATTTAAAGCAGCGTAAGTTTTTGTATACATGATTTATTTTTCTCTTTTATTCCTAAGCTTCGCATTCATTTATTAACTATTAATAAGTGCACACCCGGGACATGAAAAAATTAAGGTAAAGTTAATTATTGTAATAACATTTAGGAATTTATCTGTATGATTTCGCAAGTTATAATTCAGATTACACAATATTCACTTCCGAGGTGATAATTTAAATTTTGGCTTAAAAGCAACGTGTATTGTGAAATTTCAGAATTTTGTTTTCGAGGACTAAATTGCTGATAATTTAAATATTGTAAAATATATTATTTCATAACCGTTAAAACCAGATGCAAATCCATGAATGCTTTGACATGGGATTCATATTTTTCTCAATATTTGCAAATATTTGAAAAACATATTGTTAGTAGTAGGCGTGTTGTAGAAAAGTAAACGCGTCCTTCGGAACATTTTGAGAGGTTTGCAAAGTTCTTTTAGGATATTTTGTCAAGTTTTGAACAATAATCCAAGGATTTTAAATGGGATATACTAGAGTCGATTTCCGCTTTTATAAGTTAAAAATATACGAATTGTCTTGCTAAATAATTATCAAATTAAAAGAGGTAATGTTTATCTTTAGTTACTAAATTCAATAAGTATAAAAAAAAGTTGCAATGACAATTTTAAGATATTAAAGTTGTAAAATTTATAGATAAAGACCATAAATTACATAAAGTCTTAATTCGAAGGATAAAGCTCCACCATAGCGACATTTTAGTGAGATTTAAAATGCTCATTTCTGAGGCTCTTTACTGTTCCCTAAAATGAATGAATTTTCTTCAGCACGATCACATTTTGGTTCTTTTTAGCTAAAAATTAGCCTTTGTGGGGCATAAGAAAAGTACTTTAAAACTTTTTTTAAATCATAAGTTTATTTTGCGTTTTATTTGAAATGTTTAAAAATGGCTTGATATAAAACTTATGACCTTTTTTTGGTTCAATAAGTATGCTTGACTAACATGAATGGACGATACCGTCCTATTATTCCACATGCTTCTACCAAATATGTAGTGGTTAAAGGGCGTAATACCGGCTCCTACTGTTGAGTCGCCAGTAAGCACGAAACGAATGTGCATGAGATTATACTTTCTGTCCATGCTGCCTTTGGTTTATCCTTCTGGTTACAACTGAACTAATTTGTTACTAGGTTCGCAAAACCTAATACATACTTGCAAATCTACGAAGCTTTTGTAAATAGTGTACAGTTCCACAAATTTGTCAGTTGAAAAATTTATTTCAAGTCACAAAACGACAACTCCCTATTGATTATTAAGAAAACGTGTGAGGTTCGAAGTCACATGTAATTAAGGTAGGCTTTCGTGTTTCATTCAAGGATATACAAATGAAAGAAAAATTATCCCTTCAAATAAATTTGCAGTGCAACATCCACCAGAAACTATACAATATATAAAGACCACAACGCTTTATATACTATTACATATATACCGTGTCCATATTTGCTCATAATTGTGCTTTAGTGCATAAATATTATTAATAATGTTATTAGGCTCTAACAGATATTAAAATATCAAATTAATTCATTACGTAGCTTACAAAATGCCCTTTAGGTACGGTCTGAATCTAAATATCTAAAAAAAGCTGTCGCTATGTTCAATTGTGTTCTAAAGCACAAAAACTTGTTAAACAACACCAAACTGACAGATATTTTTGTACAAAACTATGGCTCTTTTTTTAAATGATAAAATTGTTTTTTGGAACATTTTCAGACCTGTTTGTTTTGTTGCTGTTATTGTTCGATGAACTAAGCCCAGAATTTTCAACTTGAATTTATTAACTCCTTCTTCTAATTCGTCTTCAAATTATAAATTCTTTAATATAAAGTTTTCCCTAGCCGACTTTACGTGGTCGTGCGGTTTAAATTGGTGCATTGTTAGACGAGAGACAGAAGACACTAATCAGGATCGCATTTGAAAAGCTTTCTGAAGCCAACCGGAAGAATCGATTGGTCAAATTATCTATTTATATTTTAATCCTCATTAGTATTACTTTTCAAAAGCTTTATTGAAGAAAATTTGTCAAAGAGTTTTTATTATTAAATTATTGTAAAATAACGTATGTGATTTTTTAAATCAAGTTTGCAAGCTTGGAGTAAACAGCAATCCCATTGTATATAACCATTCGCTCAACATATCAACACCACCCTGATTCACACGTGCTGACGCGTTTAGATTTACGATGATTATCATCAGAGTATAACAGCAAAATGACTAGCTAGGATCAAATGGTAATTCATTTATAAAAAAAAAGAATTAGTTTTGGAGCTCTAATAGTCTCGCCTACATTGTACTTGACCGTAAATTTCACCGGCGAAAATTCCACGCAGTCACGCAATTAAATGCATGTGTCAAAAACTACAAAATGTTAATATTCGTGAAGGTAGAGCAAGTTTGCAGCTGTGCCGGAATACTAGAGGTGATGGCAGCACACTTAATTTTGCTTTACCCAAGTATACATTTGGTTTTTATCCTTGTTGGTCAGCTTGTCATCGTGTTCAGATAACGACCGTGTAAGTTCAAAATGTGGAAGCACTTGTGGCACAGTTTCCTTTTGCCACGTTGTGTGACGGATTAAATTCAATTTGATTGGTGTTTATATCAAGCCTGCACACTTGATTTAAGGGATTGATATCACCACACGCGCAATTAATAATTTTTTAGCCTAATGCGTACTATTCCTTTCAATTAAAATTATTTCAAACCTTCACATTAACATGTATAAACTTACAGTCACATAAGCCAAATTGAAAGCAATTTCTTGTTTCCGCCGATTTTTAAATGAATTTTCGTAGGTTTATGTGTTTTTATTTTGGTGTGCAGGAGTACTTGTACTTGTATTGCAGAGTGGTGTATCAGATATGGTCATTCTTTTTTGATGGCGTGTGATTTAACCAACCTTACGCTTTGCTGGCTGTTATGTGTATGTATTTTTCTCCAAAATGTCGTCTTTCGTTTCGTTTATTTCCCAAACTTTTTTCCGTGCCCATGGTAACAGCACAGGGTGTGCGGATTGTAGAGGCAATTGCTCATATGATTGTGAAATTTCGGTCACTGCTAACGATGACAGTGCTGCTGTTTCTTTTTCTCATGTTTGTTATGGCTGGTCTAATCTGTGTTTTGGTTTGCCAAGATGCTGGTAAATTGTTTATCGCTTTTATGATTCTTAGTCTTGTTTCATATATATATATATATATATATATATATATATATATATATATATATGGGTTATATATCTATTGTACCCTTTTTATGTGCAAAAACAAAAAGAAATTTTATCAGATATAAGAAAATTTTCTTTCGCATGGTCTTCTCAAATATCTACTCATGAACATATCTTTATATATAAATTGGAAAGCAAAACAAGATAGAAATACGTGAACAAAGCGAGTGTGAAAAATAGAAACCAATCAAATTGCGTGCGTCACATCCAGTTCAAGCTCAATGCTTGTACGTGCTTCTTCTGCTTACATAAATCCGGCTGCAATTTGTTTATCCATAAGGCTTCGTATGTGGCTAGCTCCCTTTTGCTTTTGCATTTAGTAATTACTTTGAATGCTACGTCTGGAGAACATACGTGCGATGTTTCGATGATGTGTTGCGCAATAGCAGACGTGTATTCACCATTTGATTTAAAACAGGCGTTCAAGTTGCAATGTTCTCTCATTCGAGTAATTAACCGTCTGGTCGATCGGCCTATGTAAGTTGATCGACAACTTGCACATGTATATTGGTAAATAATATTTGATATCGACATCAACGGCTGTTTCTCTTTGATTGCTGGTAAAGGCAAGTGTGTTACCCTAAATAACACTCGTAGTTTGGCTGCATTAAATGTGCGTGTCAATGCTGCTTCAACTTTCTTTTGTGCCATTCGGGAAACTGCATCCCACTTAAATGGGATGTTTAGGTAGACGGTTTTCTTTTCTGGCCCATAGTACGTCTGTTTCTGGTTAACTCCCCTTTTAATAATTGATTCAATTAATTGTCTGGGATAGCCATTAGACATTAAATCGTTAATTGCTTTATTATATTCATTTTCTTTAGAATCTTGACTAACCAACCTGTCAATTCTTGAAAAGCAACCACGAACTGTTGATAATTTATATTGAAATGGCACAAAACTGCTGTAATGCAAATACTGTGCAGACCATGTTGGTTTATGGTAAATTGTTCTGTTTAATTTACCATTAGTTTCTTTCTTTAATAGTACATCTAGGAAAGGCAGACAGTCATCTTTCTCGTGCTCTGACGTGAAGCCGATATTCTTATGTGCTTTGTTGAAACTTTGAAGCAATGTTCGTGATTGCGACCTGTTCTTAAGTACAAGAAATATATCATCCACGTACCTTATATATTGAGCACATTTACTTATGTCACTCTTTAATGTTGTATTTTCTAGGTGCCCTAGAAAAATCTCAGCCAACACTGGAGATAAGGGGCATCTAGACGATAAATCAGAAGAAATAGACAAAGTGGAGCGCAAAGTAATAAATGAAATTAAGATTTTGACAGATGCAGGTTTTATTGATGAGGCCACTGCACAGAAGCTCAAGCCAGTTGGATCATCTACACCAATAATGTACGGATTACCAAAATCACACAAAAGAGGTTGTCCTATGAGGCCAATTTTATCAATGGTAAATTCTCCGTTTCATGCACTAGCTAAATGGATAATTCGTTTACTCGAACCATTACGTAAACTACTAGTTAATCATTCGGTTGTCGATTCGTTTGAATTTGTAAACAAAATTCAAGATATAAATGTTAAAAACAATATTATGGTATCTTTTGATGTTACGTCTTTGTTTACAACTGTTCCATTTAGTACACAGAGAATCAAGAGGTTGGGTGCCAAAGATCAATTGCCAATTCTCTCCAAATCATTCATAGTCTACAAATTCTCATGTATGTGCTGTAGCACATAAATCGGACGTACGAAGAAGCAATTGATAAACAGAATCCAGCAACATTTGCCACAGAAATAGATTTACAGAGGCTTGGCACCGTAAGGAAAATCAGTCATTTCCAATGAAATATTGGCAACGGGGCACCTAGTAAATTTGACCAATTTCTCAATTCTACATAAAGCAAATCAGAAAAAGTATTATTTATTAATGAAGCCCTTTATATAAAACAACAAGCACCTGACCTAAATATTCATCAACATGATATTTTAATCGACTGGCCAAGAATATAAAATCCAACAAGGATTTACTAGTATCCAGGCAAGACCAAACAGGTCCTCGACTAGAATCAACAAACATTCAATCGGATTGGCAACCAACTGAAGAGGAAATAACAGTGGCGCATACAGTGAAAGAAGTTTCCAAACAATATGAGCGTTCAATACTGCAATCCCCACAGGCGCTGTTACCATGTGCAAAACACAAATTTGCGCAACAAGGTGAAACGATAAACTACACTGGGAAAAGTAGCATTCGTACATGTAACAGCGAACAATGCGCACAAATGGTTAATTCTCAAGCCATCAAAACAATAATGACCAGATCTCAGACACCATTTTGCAATACAGCGAGAATGACCCTTACATGCAATCACGCACACACAAACAAAAACGCATACACACTTACCAACTAGCCAAAACAAGAAATATAAGTAAAAGCGAGTCAGATATGTTACCACTAGCATGATCAATTTAAAACCCAGAATGTATATAAAAGAATGTGTGTAGAGCGATATTTAGTATTCACGAAATAAATGGCCTTTATGCATTTTGTTATTGATGTTTTTTTCTTCCTCATTAGAAATATACTGTGTATATATATATATATATATATATATATATATATATATATATATATATATATATATATATATATATATATATATATATATATATATGAAAATCAGCCATTTACGATCATATGTCAGAATCGAGGCAGCCAGCCAATTTGACCAATTTCTTAATTCTACATAAAGCAAATTCAGAAAAAATATAATATATTTATGAAGCCCTTTTATAAGACAACAAATATCTGACCGAGATATTCAATAGTTTCATCGACACGATATTCTAATCGACTGGCTACCAATCACAAACACTTACAACAATTTAAGAGCATTCAGGCAAGACCAAACATCCCCTCGGCAAGATGCAAAAAAATTGATCGGATTGGCAACAAACTGAAGGAGAAAACACAAATTCACCTAAGGAGACACAAATTTCAAAACAATATGAACATTCTACACTGCAATCCTCACATGCGCTGTTACTAAGTGGACAGAACAAAATGGAAGAACACGGCGATTCAAGGGCAACACTCGGCAGAATACAGAAAAGTTGGTTTACTATGAATTCATCAATGCAAGAATGACAAAATCTGAGAAATCCTTTGCAATAAAAACGAGAACGAATTTTACGCAAAAGCAGACGCACCCCCAGACACATACGCTTAC
This sequence comes from Eudiplozoon nipponicum, assembly GCA_029291075.1. Taxonomy (NCBI): domain Eukaryota; kingdom Metazoa; phylum Platyhelminthes; class Monogenea; order Mazocraeidea; family Diplozoidae; genus Eudiplozoon; species Eudiplozoon nipponicum. The sequence goes on along the minus strand of JAQBSW010004868.1, from coordinate 23,984 downwards.
ACAAATACTAATTACACCAAACAAGATATAGAAGTACAAACCAAGTCAGATTAGATTCTACTCACATAATCATATGAAAATCCAGGATGTATATAAATGAGAGATTGTAAATTGAATTTTGGTAGTCTCGAAATAAATGGCCATTGTCCACTTTGGTGTTTTCTTACTAATAAGAAATTAATTTAATACAATTATAAAATTTTTCAGATTTGGTATCATGGAAAATAAAGAATTTCGTCAAATTGGCTTGATGTCCCGTTTTAAATATAAGATCAGAGAGAGCTGATTTACCTGATATTTCAAAAACTTTTAAAATCAATTTCTGTGGTACGTGTTACAGAATCAGGTTTATGAATTGCCAATATATATGCTACCACATTGGCAATTGATCTTTGGCATCCAACCTCATGATTCTCTGTGTTCTAACTTTGATTTTAATTTTAGCATTGGGAAAGTTCGCATTAGTGATTCTGTTTAATCACTGTACAAATACTAAGGCGAGTAGGTCTCTTCTAAATGGTAAGTTTAGGAAAACCTGCGTGACGACATCCTCTCTTGTGCGAATTCGTAGTGATTTGATGTTGACATCGATTAATCGCTCAGAGTTGTTGGCTATTAGCAAAATTGTCCTCAGGTAGCCTAATACTTCATTAAACATATTTCCAAAGCAGATCCTTCTGATTCTGTTTACTAGGTTCTTAATTATTTAATACAGTTGTAATGTGTTTCTTGCCCAGTTAAAGTAGATTTTCTATGTATTGCCAGTGTCAAATCATCAACTTTTTCTCGCGTGATTTTGATATCTAAGAAGGCAAAATTGTTGAATTTCTCTACCTCATGCGTGGATTTGAGTTCTGGATCGGCTCCATTGGATTTTTTAAAGATTTCTGATCTATTTTGGATACTTGGCTGCATTATACCATAAGAAAGTTTAGCACCATGTTCAACTTTATTAAAGAACATTAACGAATTCCGGTTATGTCGACTATATCGTTTTAAGTAATGTTCAATTTTAAAAGTATTGTTCGACCATAAGACTGATTTGTTTACTATATTTACACATATATTAACAAAATTTAAGACTTGAAAATGACATTGTTTTCAATAATTAAAAATAGTTAAATAGAAATTAAACATCTTTTGATGTTAAACGTTTTCCTATTAATTCAAATTGACAACAATTTTGTAAAATTCTTTAAATCAAATTTGCGAGTTTAAAGTAAACACCAATCCCATTGTATTTAACCAGTCGTCGAACAACATAGTGGTAGTTTTGTTATGTTGTTCGACGACTGGTTAAATGCAATGGGATTGATGTTTATCTTAAGCTCAGAAACTTAATTTAAAGAATTGTCACCCCCATCCGCCCAATCAATGCTTGTTTGATTTTGTAAAAACTCCGTTATGCAACCAGACTGACGTTTTATAAATCAACTAGAATATACTAAATTTGGAAGATTGCTTTATTTTTACTACAGTAGATATTCAAGCACAATAAAACTACTTGGGAAAATTAACAAAACGAGTGTAAACCTGTTTTGCATGAGAAATTAGCGTAATTTCCATTATAACCAATATAATCCTAATCGATTTAATCGAATATTTTCTCAACAGTCATTTAATACGAATATTTCTTGTATAATTATGCCACCATTGTTATATAATTATTATCATGACAAAAAGAAAAATCACTAAATAAACTATGCAAAAGCAACATTTTTTTGTGAGTAATTGCAAATCGCACATGAATCAATATATTGCGAAAACTGGATAAACCAGTTAGTAGCAGGAGTTAAGACAAAAAGGACTACATGCTTGTAAATATGAGACGAGATTTTCTAGACAAGCAATGGAAATTAGATACATAGAAAATGAAATGACTGCGACTGCAGAAGAAATAAATTTCTTTCCAATACTCAGGAACGCCATAAGGTCAAGCCTATTCAGTCCAAATGACAACATATTTTTTATTTTAATTCCTTCGGAGTTTCAATCGGACACTAATAAGGTTAAACTTCCTTTGCCCTCTAACTCTCATTAAATCTTGCTATTCTGTACTCGGCTCTTTTTCTCTTTGGAATTCAGTTCTAATAAGCTGACAAGATATACTACCATATTACATAAAAGCTTGCATCAAACAAATATAAAAGTTTAATCATACTTTTAAGGAATATCAGAAACCAATCACGATAATGTGTATTCTTATTGCGCAGCTTTATTCTACGAATTAATCGATAACTAATTTATGGACTTAAGTTTAAAAAGGTCATTGCTGTCTTATTTGTTAAAGCCGAAATCTTTATAGTTTACAAATAACCATATTCGTAGGAAAAGTTGATTCTTACGAATAGATGATGCGCTGATATAACCATGCAAAAACTAGTAATTTACCAAACAGTTAACTTCTTAAATGGAAACAATATTTGCACATACAGGTAATGATCATTTCCACACACTGAGATCCTGTGTTTTGAATTCTTGTTTAAAAATGTATTCTTAATAAAAAAATGTGCCAACGGTCACAGGAGAAAATCCGGGGGTTTGATTAAAGTCCACGTATTGAGTTATGTAAATTTAAATTTCTCTAATGTGCAGCGTATATGTCATTCTTAAATATGTCGACTTTAAAATGTGAACGGCTTACCTATTCTCCTGTTAATAATCGCATCATTTCTAGTAGACGATTACGCAAAGATTGTCGAATGCAGTTTTAGTTGTCACTCACATTTCAATGAAGCAATACCAAATTTATTGACGCGAAAATTTTGTTTTAAAAAATTATCAGTCAAAATCAAAAATTTATTCAGAAATTTATTTGTCATAGACGAACAAGATTAAAACGAGCACGAAATTATCACCAATGATTATGTCAAACTTCTAGCCCATTGGTGGAATAATCCAGACCTCCTGTGAAACTGAACAAACGATGACCTTCCAGATCACAACTTTTTAGTTGTCAAAGGTGGAAATTGGATTTTCGAACAATTAAGCTGGTATATTACATTTGATAATCCGTAATATTCTCTTTGCTGAAGAACGTCCAATTTTACAGCGTGATATTCCTTGTACACAACGATAACAAAGCTTCGTAGAGCAAGACTACCTAAAGAAAATAGCTTATCATAATGTTCATATCAGCAGACAGGGAAGTTTAGTCGACTATGTGGATTAGAAATTCCTGTAAACGACAATATTATTAGCTAAAAAATAATAGATTTGCGTATGAACACATTAGAAAAGCACATCGTGGTAAAAGTGGGACCTAATATTAGAAAAAATGCATAGAATCGTTTTCTGGTGCGCCTTCATAAAAGATAAAACCTGAAAGAATAAGCTTTGGTATATCTAAAGCACAGATACGAAAATTAGTAGCCCACAGAAGTTTGCTTGGAATTTATTTTCATGCTTAGACAGTGGAAAGATGAGTTTTCGAAACTTTAGCGAAGCAACTAATTATTTTATCGGAACTATAATACAATACCGGAAAGGACTGTAATTAATAAAACAGAATGTGTGCTCAACCGTCTGATACTGTATGCAATCTTACACACTTTCTAAATAAGAATTCGGACCTGTCTTATTTTCTGAAAGTTCGTCATATAACATTGATTGTGTTAGATCTTTCATTTTTTTCATGTATCTTTGTATCCATTTGAACTCTAAAGATTTGTTTACAATTTCAGCTGAACAAGTCAAAATTGTTTTTGAATAAATATTGATATGATAGTAGCTCTTTGACAGGTAGTTTTCGTTATTTGTTCTGTAGATTATTTCAGCAGTTTAAAAGTTGTCTTCTAAACCTGAGCCGACCACGAGAAGATAAAAGTTTTAAGCAAAAATAGGATATAGCAAAAAAAGTAAACTAGGACAAATTTTGTATTTTATTAGCGAAAATAAAGTAAAACTAATGAAAGCGTAAAAATTAGGGGTCTCAGCTATAAATATCGTGGACAAATACAATTTAATGATTTTAATGATATTAGAAAAAACAAGAAGTGTGGAAAATAATTTTATGTCATTACATCTCAATTTATAGTCGAACGAACTATGAAAAATATAAGACAGGAATAATCTTAAAGACTTTGTTAGAGAACCACAGCTATGTTTGATCCGCAGTCACCGTAAATCCCCAAACACTTATATTATTTACACTACTCTTAATTTTCGCCAGCTCTTAAGAAATATAACTCAAATTTATTCGTCTAAGGTGTGTGAAAAAAAATGTAATCCATCAACATGCTACTAGACTAAAGGCATAATCTAAAATTACACGTGGAATTTTGTGACATAAAATAGATCTAATTTATATGTAAATAAAACTATGGTCAGTATTGGCATAGTATTGATGTTCTCTTTTTCAAATTACCTGATCTTCGCTTATTCTAACAAGTGATAGTTCCCAGTTTTCCTTTTTGTCTGATTATTTTGAGGCCCGATTTCTGGTCCCTTTGTTAGTCCAAAACTCATTACAATTTCTAAAAAATCTAATATAACAAACTTCGTTTATACTGTTCCCATATGCTCAAGATTGGGTAATAATATAATAACTAGCTGATATTTTACTAGATAAGCGTGTGACACGTGTGTCTTGGTGCCTATAATTAATAATTATTCGTTTAAGTAAAATTAAACACAAGCGTACAACCAGCTAAGTGAATTTGCAAATTATTTAATGTTGATTTAATATTTGCAAGCGTAACTCTAATTGATTTATTCCTACTACGTGAAATGATATAACAAGAGCATAGCTAAAATTACCAAACGGCAGAATGAGCTCCAGTAGTGCAGCTAGACTTATTTGATAGTCTGGCGAAGCTTTTGTGAAGGTGTGCGGGTGCTTATCTGACTTAGTGAACGGGTAATTAATAACATATAAATATTATTATTTTTTAGGAACGCCCAATGTTTAATTATTTGTCTTACATGACTTTTGATTATATGTGAAAAATTTTTTTCTTATTGACTCGTTTGTTCAGATACCAGCTAGCAATATGTACGCCTTATTTTGACCACCAAAGTTATAAACGGAATAAATGTTAATTAGTTGTTACTGTTTGATCATTGCACTATAGGTATCTAGTGCGTGAATTATTATTTTATCGATTCCCTTATTATTAGGTTGCCTAAATTGGTTAAGAGAGAATGCGAGTACCGCGTAGAAGCAATTGGTAAATTTCTTGTGTAAATTATAATTTCACGCTAGCATTTTGATGGTTTTTTATTACAAAGTTTGTTGACTTATTAAAAATAAATGCTATATAACGCAATAAATGCTTGTTACTGTAGGTCTATAAATACTATAATTAAATCCGTTAAGAATCCAGCTTAACTACTTCGTTGTGCCTGAGCCAGTGGTTCAAATGACATGAATTCAACTATTTGTTCACCAGACAACGAAAGTGCATGGAGAATATGAAGTCATTTAATTTTTGCGGCATTTCATCATGAAGCTGCGATGTCTGAGCGCGCAGTTGCAGAATTGAAATCCGGCGAATAATTACTAATCACGCCATTTACTCATACGGGAAATAATGACTAGTTCTACTTGGAATTGTGTTGTTTTTTGAACAATTTTTGTATTGGTCTCTACATCCTATTATTAAGGCTGTTTCCGGGCATTGTCGTATTAAATAGAACTAGGACAATTGGTCTAGTCGGACTGAGAAGTCCGTAATGTGCCAGCAGAATAGGATATAGATTATTAGGACGACTTGTGTAAGGCGTGGTGGAGCAAATTACGATAGTTCAACACGCGTTGATAACTTCATGAGCATTATTAGGAAAGGAAAAAGTTGACTCCAAATCCATTCATAAGTATACAAATTAATAGATAAAATAAGATTAGAATTAAATGATAAAATATTGAACGGTAATAAAGCAAATAATTGATTAACCGGGAGTAAATTATTAAGTCCCCATACAAGCTGATCTTAATCCAATATTCGTGGTCTTGTACTTGAGCTAATTAACAATTCTGTTTCGTAAAATCGCCTTTTCATAGTATATTAATAAAACAAATAAAAAGAACTATTTGGAAGCTCTCAAGATACAAATGTAGTAGTTCAACTCGATATAAAAATTACTGTCTTGAATCATCTGTGCTAAAAGATAATTTCATTAAATGATTTAAACTGATTAACAAAATAATTATTAAATAAAAAAATTGGCTTAATTATAATATGGATTTTAAATGTTTAAGTTAATTTAGTGTGTGCATGAAAAAAGCTTTATAGTGAAATAGAATATACCAATAGGAATGCAACTTTCATTAAGAGTCTAACACTAGGCATTGGAACATTTTGTCTGCTGGGAATGTACACATAATGGTGTAAATTATTTCCCTTAAGAGTTAAATACGTAGACTATATTAATATTGCACTTTTTTATATTCTTTGGCAATCTGAACAAAGCCATTACATTTCTGACTTGACTTCAACAAAGAAAACTTTGGATCATTTTTCTGTGCTAAATTAAATGAATTGCGCAGATAGTTCGTAGAAGATAACCTACGTCATAAGTGACAGACTATAAAGACAAATCAGTTAAATAATGATAGAATGAGAAACTATATTGGAAAGAAATATGTTTAACATTACAACCTGCATGTATATATTACCAATAGCTTCAATATCGATAGAGGCTATATATTTACCTACATAATTACGTATAAAAACAACTTCATTTTATATATTAATTATTTGATGCATGTTGATGTTCCTTGATGATACTTTGTGCTGGATACTCTTACATGGATAGAATAAAAAAACTGATTTAACCTCATAATGGAAGAAGACCACTTATATAAATTTTAAACTATGCTTACCGAATCCCATTAACAGTTAAATTTTATTTAATTGTTTAAATAATAAAAATAGTTAAACATGTATAATTTCTGAAAATATACTAAGATATATTTATTAAATCTTCTTATTCTAGTATTGTATGATATTTGCAGGAAAATTTATTAATTATATTTTACAAAATTAGTAATTGTAGTGGACAAGAGTTAAGACTTAAAATAATTATATTAATGATCAATGAATATACAAACCAATCAAAAAAATCACTGTGTCATTAAATAAACATTCGTTATGCGTGCGGTGATATCAAGTACCCTATTCAATGTAGCGATTTTGATAAAAACACCCAACCTATTATGCACATACATTTCTTTGTATAAACTAAGTATTGTATATTGTGATAAAGGCAATTCATCTAGTAGACGGGTTTCGTACTTATTGAGAACTCATCATGTAATATGCATTACTTTCCACGAAAATGGTTCGAAACTGGACACGTCTGGTTCGGAATCTGGTGCTCTTACCACTATGGCAGGGAGGCCCAGTAGTAAGAGCACCAGATTCAAAAGCTGACGTGCTCAGGTTTAAGCCCTGTCGGCGGCAAATTCTGAACGGTAACTGATAAATTCCCAACAAGGACAAAATTGTCCTACCGGATGAATTACATTTTATACACTGCTTAGTTTATACTAACAACGCTATATACATAAGGGGTCAGGTTTTTATATCAAGAACGCCAAATTGATTAAACGTAACCACTGCATCAAATTGTGGAAATAAAATAATGATTTCGGATCATACAAAGCCAACTGGAAGATTTGATCGATGTATTATTCAAAGAAAATAAATAATAAAATATTTAATCGATTTTAGAAAATTATTTTAACCCAAAAGAAATATTTTCCGGAAATTTTTTAAAAATTCGTCCATTTATAAGCTATTTTAAACAAAACTGGGCAAACTTATTATTCATGGACGTAGAAAATTAATAAAACAGATATTGAATACAATTTTATATGTTATAAAATAGTACTATGTCAAGTTTAATCGAAAAGGTATAAAACCACATTTAGAATTTCAATTTGTCAAAACTTTTCAAACTTTGTAAATTAAACTAGGTGTGTGACAGCAAAGAAGCGAATGATAAGTCAGGTTAACCGAAAAAAAGCTCTTTTTTAGTAGTTAATTAGATCAAACCTCGAAAGAAATGTCAATACGCGGCAAAAAATTAAAAGTTAATTTGCTAATAAAACAAAACAAAATATTAATTTTTACAATGGACAAAAACCGAAGAAAATTTTAATTTAAGATTATAATCCAAATAAACATCACTACAGAGGAAAATTAAGGCCAGGATTTGACGAATACCTTAACTCCTCAATAAATACGTACAAAACATTGACAACTATTAGAGACAGCAAGACAATCTGACAACAATGGGAGAAATTAACGTCAACTATTCTTTGAAACCAATAATAAATATCTAAACAAATTTCCAAGTCTTGCCAAATATAATATAACAACTACGAATAAATATATAATTACCTTGGCTAAAGTAAGCGGTGCAAAACATCTGAACAATACACCTAGAATTATTCAAAATACAACTCGCCTGATTAATAAAATTTTACTCAACTTAAAGGATAGATCAAACTAAGGAACAAAATGCACTACAATTCTACTTCAAAACAATACTTACCTATGTCATATTTAATTTTATTAACATACACCGACTTTCTAACAATTAAAGCTTTGTCTGAGGTTTGATCAATCAGAGTTCGCATATAAAAACATGTTTGATATGCACAAAGCGCACTGCGAGCTTGTACAAACAATAAAATATATTAAATCTGGTGAATTTAAAAGCGTTGCCAAAGTATGCGAATCGTTTATCATATCAACGATTTCTAGAGTCGCTCACTGTGTTCTGCAATATATTTAATCACCATCATTGAGTGGTTCATGACCTGTGTCTACTTGATAGATAATATAACTGATCCTGTCACACTGAAGGCTTCCTTATTGCGTGAAATCTACGCTGAAAATGTCGTAGCTTCATTTATTGCCGGTTCACTTACGACGATTTGAGTTGCCTTCCCTCGCTTCAGCATCATATATTCAATGCAAAATTCATAAAAACACTAATGTCGTATCCACGTTCGAGTATGATTTGCTAATATTTATTTGAGACTTACTAGATTTACGGTATTTCCAAATACGAGGCTTTCAGTAACAACTCACCTATACGAAAATGCATATGCGAACAATCATATGGATATATATATATATATATATCTACAAAAGGAATGTATACAAATTTCCATGAAAAATAAATTAAAATCTCAACATTCGCTGCTATGCCGCGCACTCGGAGCGTCAAATTCATGGAGCTTCAGAAATTTAAATCCATAATAGTCGGATACATATACATCCACAATATATATATATATATATATATATATATATATATATATATATGTACGTGTATGTTTTTGGGCACAATCATATGAATTAACAAATAAAAGATAAATATATTACAGTTTAAGCACATAGAAGTATCAACAATGTTTCCTTCCAATTCACTTACAGTAATATTCAAATCATATGTTACCTAATTGCATTTTGTGCATAATAAGTCATAGAGAGGATGGGACTAATAAAATAATCGAAATTTAATCCTATTAAAGTACCGTATTCAGGTCAGAGAAAATAAAATGAAAACTGAGAAACAATAAATTCGTTTAATTATTTAAATAATGGATGTCAGTTTGATACGAATAGCTATCCTGTTATATACATATTCGTCAAAATAAGTTAAGAATTGTGTATTGTATAAAAGGTAATTCATCCAGCAGACCGGGCTCGTCCTAATTGAGAACTAGTCAAGCACTCTCCATAATCTTGCCACGATCAAGGCTCGAACCAGCGCACTCATTCTATCCAATGCACCACCCAGTTGTACTCTACAAATAAGTTTGAGGTATATAATAATTTATGCCTTCAATTAGCCTTCCCTTCAGGTGAAGACAAAGTGGCACTTCTTTAGAATTCAAGTTTCAAATAGCCACTCAAAAATTCGATTTTATAGAAAAAACATCACGCTACCTGGGGTAGATTTATTTAATTGGCACTTTGTACAATTAAACAGTCATAGCCTTTTGAGGGTTTTGATGGCAATTATTAAAATCCTGAATGTGAGCTTTATATAAACAAAATTCCCGTAATGTATGTGTTCTCCAGTATAAACTAAATTCCGTATAAATTAGCAAAGCCCATTCACCCAATAGGCCGTTTACGCCATTATTGTAAATTGAAATTTTTTCTTTCAATTATTCTTTACATGACGCTAAGTTATGTACATTCTAAATGATGATCTTGAAATATTTTTGACCGGGGAGGCAGAAAAGACGGAGAAAAGGTTGCAACACTTAAAAGTCAATATTTATTCCAATCTTTTTGGGTAATATATTAGAGACAATTAAAATTTAGTGAAACAATAAATTATTGCGACAATAATCTAATAACCAATAAAATAACCCCTTTATTTAAATCAAGTTTACGAGCTTGAAGTAAACACCAATCCCATTGTATTTAACCAGACGTCGAACACAATAAAACTACCTCCAGCTGCAAGGCACTGACGCGTTTCTACCTTAAATGATCATAATCAGAGTACGACGGCAAACTGAATATCGAGGATCAAACCACATTGAATATATATGGAACAACATCTCATTTAAGGGTACTTTTGTTATGTTGTTCGACGACTGGTTAAAAACAATGGGATTGATATTTACTTCAAGCTCGCAAACTTGATTTTAAAAATTGTTACCACCACCCGCGCAATCAATTATTGTTAAATTGTATTATCTATATATGTGTGTGTGGCGAAATTTGCAAAAAATTAATGTTCTTCACTGCATAGAAATTGTGCAGCCGACATTTCCAGTCAAGTTCAATGTGTGCGAGACTGCTAGAGGTGAGAGACGCATATCTAAATTTGATTTCCATATATATTCAATGCGGTTTGATCATCGATGGTCAGTTTGCCGTCGTACTCTGGTGATGGTAATGGAAGTTCGAAACGCGTCAGTGCTTGAGACTGACGGTGGTTTTGCTATGTTGTCCGACGACTGGTTATATACAAAGGGATTGGTTGTTACTTCAAGCTCACAAACTTAATGTATAGAACCTACATTGTTTTTGGTCAACAAATGTCTGTATGTCGAATCCGTTTGTTTCATATGGTTTGAGCAATTTTACGATGTGTATGTGGCGCATTATGATACTTATAATAAGTTTGACAAAAAAACAAATGTGACGATGCGAGTACATATTCGATTAATACAGCTTTCGTTGCATCTACCTAGTTCAGCATCAATTAACTATTTTTCGTATACTATTAATAATACATTAAAATATTTGTAGACTTTCATTTTATTTTAGTCTCGTTGAATTTAATTAAAATACATTTAATTCTGACGTATTCATTCAAACACATAACAGGTGTTGTGTTTACGTGAGATATGTGGGCTTTCCTGGTGAAAATAATTTACATGTAAACCGGCAATTTAAACTGATAATGTATAGCGACAAAAAAAAATTTAGAGTTAATATTACCAGAGGCAAAACCTAAAAATATGCTTAAAAGTAAAGATAAATTCATGTGCGTATTTACGTAATGAGTAAACAGAAGTTTTTACATTAATTACATCGTAATAGACAAGAGCAATTATTTTAAGGACTCTGTGCTGGGTGACGCATTAATTTTAAAAGTTTAAATACTAAAAGCCAGATTAAAATTGTTTTCCAAAAAGCGCATTGCCCATTAACACGAATTAATAATGGTGTAGAAGTCATGCTTTAATAAAACAATGCATTATTCAGAGTATAATGTAGCGTTTACAAATACATCGAAGAGAACTAATGTCGTTGCCCGTAACTAATTTGGAAACGTGAAACGTTTGGCATTTGTGTAGAACACACGATACGATTTTTAATGTTTTGTTTAAGCAAAGACCCAATGTTTGCATTATTTCCACAATACAAAACCAGACGTAATTCATACGTAAATGTAATTTACGTATCAAATGTTAAATATATAGGCCAATTAAATGTTTATCTACATTTGGTTAAATATTTACGTATATAAACTAACCAAATTTATTTTGCCCATATTAACTAGCCAAAAATTGTCATTTTATTCAAGGCTGTGCTCATGATATAAAAACCTTTCCAATTATGTACATATATTTGGCAGTTTTAACTAAGCACTGCATAATGAAAAAAAGGAAATTCATCCAGTAAACCAGCTTCAACATTATTGGGAACTTATCAAGTACAGTCCAGCATTTGTTACGGACAGGTTTCGCACCTGAGCAAGCCTGCTTCGGTATCCATTACTCTAACCATTTAGTCAGCCTACCGCTAATCTCAATATGTTTTACTAAAGGCATAATATTGCAAGTCACAAGTAAATTTGAATTTATACCACGAGGGCACGACTGCAAACAGAATAGCAAGGATCAAAAAGAAACGCTCATATAAGGTATGGAATCTCAGACGTGTCGCCGTATTCATTTTACTTGACTATAAGTGCCGGCTGCACATTTTACTTTGTAAATGTGATAGTTATATAAGCGTAGAAAATATGAAAAACATAGTAAAGCTGGCGACGACAAAGATTTTGCAACAAAGACCACCAGTCATTGACAATTAGTGCGTTAATTATATGGTTGAGAGTCATTTTTATAATTTTTCATACACTAAATATGCATTGTGATTCTATTCTTGTTAGTTGGATTTTCGTCATTCTCTGGCAATAATCATCATAGTTAGCGACGCGCCAATACATAGAACAGTCAGTAGATTTTCGATTTTCTGCGATTAGTCAAATAAAATAGGGCTTGTTTTTATCTCAAGTTACAAACCTGATTTAAATAATAACTTCTTCTAAAATTGACTAGATCTTTGTTAATTGAAAATCAGTTATTATATGCATTTATGCTAATAGCCAGTGTGGTAACTGTGCCACTCGTATGCCTTCTATTGAATAAACTATTTGGCCGTTTTTGCAATCCATTCACTCGAACATTCGAAAACATATTATTGCTAATTTTATCGCTGTACTGAGTCATTGAACAAAGTTGGCCCTACTCCATTGAGAACCGGCCACGGTTAAAAATACATTATTGCTGATAAAGAACTTGTAAATCAACTGTAATCAACTTCAGCAGATTAAACCAATGTGCACCATTGGTGGCCAATTAGGCAAGAACATGGATTTCTGATTGGAAATGTAACTACTGAATTTCATTAATGAGAAGCTGCATATGGTCTTTACTATATGCCCAACTTATCCAAATTGAAATTTCGTTTGCTTCAATTAGGGCTCCAGTGAAATACAATAAAAATAAAAATGCACAAAAAAGCTCATTAAAAGTTTTAGCCAAACAACTTAAAAATCAAATAACCTACAAGTAAGACAATGTAATTCCACTTAACACTAAGGTATCCTGAGAACACTTCAAGTTAGAATAAAACATAAGACAATTTAAAAACAAAAATCTGTTATAATTTATCAAAAGTTTAGTTCTACTTGAAGCAAATGTACTTACCTTCACATAATGAACAAAATATTAAACTAGAAACAACCACTAGTTTATGAGAATTTTGTTAAACTATGTTCACAATGCTACACTAGTTTTCTTGTCACAAGAATTAGGCAAAAATTTATAACTGATGAATTTTAAATTAACTGATTTAGTAAAATGCCTGTATAGATAGGGACGCTTCCAGACCTATTTAAAGGCATAAATTATACCATTACTGCAGGGAATACCCATATTTAAAAAGAAATAAATTTTACCCAACGAAAGGCTCTAAATTCTTGGCATAAATTAGAGCTATATTTTGACAAATAAATTCACCAATATTTGTAGCTGTGAAGAGCTAAATTATATGCATTTTCCCAAATATGAAAAAAATTCTGAATAATTTAATATGCACTAAATTGTTTTTGAAATATGATAGAAGAAGGTGTACGAGTCGCTATAAATATTAAGAATAATTTATTGATCTCAAATAATTTTTTAAAAGTATATTGTTTCCCATCAATTTGGCAGGACTTCATTAAAATATTTTAGAAGTAACAAATGAATTTGAATTTATATTTTAATTGAAAATCGTTAATTGGACCTGATTTCGCCCTCATAATGTGATTCAGAGTAGTAGACAGATTCAGTGCAGTATTGAATCGAATCTTCGTTCATTTTATTGAGAAACAAACATTTCACCATCTTTGCAACGGGAAATATGCATTAAATGCAAATATCAGTTGTATAGATACATATTATATATATATATATATATATATATATATATATATATATATATAAGATGAAAGTTGATTTTCTGTGAGTATAAACTAAACTTGCGCCACGTATCACAGGTAAGTGAACAGACAGAGTGGCTCGGACTTTATTGGACTCAGGAGAAATACTTGGCAGTGGATGAAATCAAGACGTTGGAACCAATGTGAACCAGTTTGAGATTCGGTCACCGCGAAATATGACAGCTAACTGATTAGTTTCAAATAAAGAATAAACCGGTCTACATAATGAATTTCCTTAGCCGCAATACGCAAAGTTTCGTTTATTCTAACAAAATATATGTATTCATATAAAATTAAGTGTGGATTTTTGTGATAAGTTTTAATAATTTGTTTTTTTAAATGTCTTTTGTTTGACTTGAAAAAAAGGTTTTTTTAAATATTCTTTTAAATATTAGAAAACATTTCTTCAATATTTACTAGAAAAAATTTCTGTAAATTTTTAACAGGAATGTTAAAAAGAGACTAAGAAATCCCAATTTTATTTATTTTTTTGAGCACAAGTCTCAACCAATATTCCATCGTATCCATTTTGTTAAGGATTTAAATGACATTGAAATATTCTCGTAGATGTGAACAAATAAGTACTCAAATTTTTGCCAAACATTGACCATAACACTGAATACTAAATATGTCAATAGGATACAATTTACTTAATGGCTAATACTATAAATCGATTGGCAAGTTTTCGTAGCACGGATGTTTAAGTCTCTACAGAATCAATTTAAGCAACCATCTATCATATCACTTTTGATGCTATTGCAATTTAATTCGTTATGAAATTGTATACTTTAATAAGCTTCTCTGATCAAATTCAGCATTCATCATCATCATCATCATCATCATCATCATCATCATCATCATCATCATTATCATTATTATCATCACAATTTTCATCTGCATTACCATATTTTCTACAATATATTAATTTGATTCATTTCTGCATCTATAGGCGACATCATCTGTCATAGTTTACAAATCAAAATAGTGTGTTTGTTTCCTTAAATTAAGAATTAATTTTCATACCATAAAACTGTAATATCTGTTGCGTAGATGCAATCATTATCTTCCAACGACCACGTTTTGCAATATATTAATAAAATCTGTAAAATAAGCAAAATAATTTGCCTAATTCTAAATGCTACAAGCTGATGAACATATATATATATATATATATATATATATATATATATATATATATATATATATATATATATATATATATATATAAATTAATTTATGAGACGTCCAAAAATTCGCCTGCACTAAATAATGAGCCTAAATTAAACGATTTATAGCGAGTAACTAAATGGACTGTTACCTTTTTCACTTCCTTCTGTCATTTCCATTTGTGTTTAATTTATAAGGCTTATATTTCTTTTTAAATTTGGCCGACTGGGTAATCAATGTGGGTGCCGTTTGGACAGGTTATTGTTGTAGCAATTAAGTTTATTTCTTACTGTGTAAATATTCATCAGCTAATCATTAATGATATAATTACTACGTACACCATCTAACTCTGTCTGAAAACATTCAGGCGAGCTCTATCCAATTCCAATGGACAGTAGCTGTTGTAACGTAAATATTCCACTACCCATGTTTACTTCTGAAAAAAGAATTTCACCATGTGCCATTAGATTTCAATTATAACTGATTGACTCTCGATGTTTTGAGGTGTCATTTCTCGCCATATCAGAAGATATTAAAAACACCACTCTTAAAAACACATACTATAGTGAATTTGGTATCACGGTTCGAGTCAGATTTATTTAAGTGTATTTTTGGAATTACTAATATTTACGTATGCCTAAATATCAGACCATCAATAACTACCCACATACACGTTAAGGCATAAAAGAACACAGAGAAACCACACACACACACACACAACACACATACATATATGCATATATATATATATATATATATATATATATATATATATATATATGTGTGTGTGTGTGTGTGTGTGTGTGTGTTTGTGTGTGTGCTAATATAAATACACAATAATAAAAGAATACCAGAAATTTCTTTTATTCTATACATACGCCACTTCTAACACGAGGAAATACGCTGATTCAAATCTATGATGGGCACCAACAACCTTATATAAATATATATAGAAAAAATATATATATATATATATATATATATATATATATATATATATATACGTGTATCTTTATCCTAATTTGTATTTACATAACAAAAATATGCTATCAGCAGCATTAATTACTACATGCGCCAGTTCATTTTTCCGCACATTTTAAATTACTTTTCAAGCGTATAGAAGTCAAAAAAATTACTTTCAATTCACATACCGTTATACTAAGTTACAGATTTACCTAATGTTCATTAGTAGGAGAAGCTGATACAACGATTGAAATAATAAATTATAGGGGTACTGTTGCTACGTCAAAGTGATGTAAATTCAGTCTAAAAAACAAAATCTCTTCCGTTGACAGAAATGTTCACAGGGTGCGAATGAAGTTTACTAAGAGAGACGAAGAGCGATAGAGAAGAGGAGGAGGGAGAGAAAGACGGCAAAAGAAAATTTTACTAAGACTAAATATAAGATAGACATTAATTAATCACCCACCTATAAATAAGCAAACATGTCCTACTGCAAACACTACTGATGAACAATAGACAGTTGACGTCTCAACCAACCATCTATAATCTATTCTTTACTTGAACCTAATTTATTTCAGCTGTTAGGCCAGATGGAATCTGATGCCATATACAAATGTATTACAAATATTTAAATATAAAATAATTTATAAATATCTTTTTATATACAGCACAATAAAAACACATATATATCTATTATATATATATATATATATATATATATATATATATATATATATATATATATATATATATATATATATATCGTAAATAATCTTAATTTTGATTTCGATGTTTGTCCTTTTCAAATGAAGAGCCAGATGATTTCTGTTGCCAATTAAATTTTTTTTATTAATTGTGTATATGAATATAACTATAAAGTATGTAAGCATATATATATATATATATATATATATATATATATATATATATATATATCCGCTGTAACATGCATACTTAAATATCTGCAAGGGACATAATTCTGAGTTCAATTTTTCACACACAAAATCGTTTAAAAGCTTACGTAACCACCCCTCATAAAAATTTCATACCATCTATGTATAAATTTTCAAACCATAAATATATTTATGCATATATGAATAAGCAAAAATGGGAATTTCCGCAATATCATGTGCAAACTACTTACGAAGTCATTAATCAAGTCAATCGCAGGCGTTTCAAATTCTATTGCTATGAAATGTTAAATATACATATACTTAATTTCCGATTGGTAATTACATCGCAGCTACAATCGTGTATGCATAGCAATGACTGATGGGTTTTGAAAACGATCACAAAGAATACTGTTTTGATTTAGGAGTATGGCCACAGTGATTATATATAATAGGAACAAAGCAACAAAAATCACGTTATGCAATACTAATTTGATATAATATGTCAAAAATGGACTAAATTGTATTATTGTTCTCTTCTCACTCATAATATAGGTTTTTAAAAGCCCACATATTTTTTTCTTTTCAATTGTTGGATTTCTATGCAGTTATTTGCTTTCAAGTTATGCGCCTTAAGAAAGTTGAAAAAGGATGAATTTTGAGACAAAATCTTATGGTCCACTGAATGAAATTAGAGATTGCATTACGGCTTGAGATATAAATTTAACGTGTGGTTGGATACATTCTGTCCTGCCAAGCAAGCGCAGAAAATATATTCCATTTGGCAAAGTAAGTCCTTTTATCTGAGCAAGCAATGTTTTGTCTAGCAGCCAAATTGAAACACAATAAAAAAAATAATATAAAAATTGGGTTATTTATCATGCAAAATAAACTTTCTTTTCTTTATAAGACATTAGTCCCGACAGTTCTATGTATACATTATCGAAAATATACTGTCTGAGTTGCTTCTTAATAAAGTTTACGGTACAATATTCAAATATCCTGATTTGTTCCAAATAATTTTTTTGTAATATTTCCAGTAAATGATTGATTTTTTCGGTTGTATATTTGCTATAATGCTCACTTGCATTCCGCAACTAGGAAGCAAAAATCGATTTTCAAAGATAAGAACGAAATTTATAAGTAAAACCTTAACGCTGAACAATGCGGTTTCGTAAATTTTGATATGGGTGAAGTAGTTGCAATGAAACAAATCAGTGACCCAATAACAAATGGAATTGTATAATTAAGCGAACATTGGTTGCGCGGGCGGTGATAACAATTATTATAGTCAAGATTGCGATCTTGATATAAACACCTGACCAATTAATTACTTACATATGTCAGTATAAAGTAAGAATTGTATAGTGTAGAAAAGGAAATTCATCCAGTAGACCGGTTTCGTCCTTATTGGGAACTCATCAAGTACTGGCCAGAATTTGCCGCGGACAGGATGCGAACCTGGGCACGTCTGCTTCAAACCATGCCCCAACTGTCGTCCCACCGGTTGCCCAACCGCCAGTCACCAGCGGCCCGCGCAACCATTTAGACCCAAAGTTCCAACTAACCATGCCCAATCTGTCATTACTGAACAGACACCACATTACATGGGGAAATGGTATTAAAATGAACATTTATATAATTAAACGAACATTGGTTGCGCGGGTGGTGATAACAATTATTATAATCAAGGTTGTGGTCTTGATATAAACACCTGACCCATTAATTACTTACATATGTCAGTATAAACTAAGAATTGTATAGTGTAGAAAAAACAATTCATCCAGTAGAACAGTTTCGTCCTTATTGGGAACTCATCATGTCCTGACAAGAATTTGTCGCGGACAGGGCTCGAAACTGAGCACATCTGCTTCGGAATCTGGTGCTCTAACCACGGTGCAGCCGTGTGGCTAAGTATTTAGATCACCAGATTACGAAGCAGATTTTCCCAGATTTGAGCCCTGTCCGCGGAAAATTCTGGCCAGTACATGATGTGTGCCCAATAAGGAATAAACTGGTCCACTGGATAAATTGCCTTTTCTACACTATACATTTCTTAGATTATACTGACATATGTAAGTAATTAAAGGATCAGGTGCTTATATCAAGACCGCAACCTTGATTATAATAATAACAAATTGAATTATGTGATAAGAATTTTTGTCAATTAGCTGATGATCTAAACATACAGGTTTATAAATTAAACAATGCAGTCTGTCAAAATGAAGTAATGCCACTCGATTATTGCTACATCCGAATTTCATAGATATTTGCTTTGGGGACAGTACTAGACCTAATAAATTATGTTTTGAAACCACCAGCCATCTATTTACAACATATTAACTTGGTTGCACTGCATCTTCCGTTTAGGTGTTTGGTCAAATTAAACTATCTGGAATAAGCGACACTATGCATATTTATAAATAGAGCCATCTTTCAATATCTATATATATAATATATATATATATATATATATATAATTCTGCGCATAAATTTTATATTCGCAATATCTAAATGATATGGCATTACATATTCTTTAGCGAGACTAATTTTCAAAGGATTAAAAATATTGCTTATAGCATAATTAAATCATTAATTACGAATTAGCTTTCGAGGTAAATTATCAGGACCAAATGAAGTAAAGCTCGATTAATATATTTCAATGATCAATCAATGGTTTAGCCGTACGAGATGGGCAAATTTAAGTTGAAGAAATCTTTACCATGAAATTTGATTGTATGAAAAATATTAACATTTTTGTTTGTAGTGATTAGTAGAGCAGACAATTCGTTTTCCAACAAGATCCCGTCATGTGTCTTGTTACGTACATTTGAGGATTAGAGTCAATTTCCTTCGATTTTACGTATGATTTTGGTTTTTTTAGAAATGATTTTAAAACAATTATTTGCGTCCTTGGCTGTTTTAGCGAATAGTCAATTATTTAAATAGTTGGTTCTTTTCATGCATTTAATTCCTTAAGTTAAAACTAATGAAGAAGGCTAGAGTCTGATAAGTCATGTGCGAAAAGACACAATGTTTAGAAATGCACGATTAGATCTCACATATAATGATGTCAACGCACAACCACCCAGCGGACATGGTAGAAGTCAATTAATGATTTAATCTGGATTAAGAGAAGAGAAGTGACCGCATACTTTCGAAAACTACGTATTTGTTTAGCATAAAACACAAAGCATATTTCTTATTTCATTATTATGATCGGACAATGATGTAAGCATATAAGCTGCAGGCATAAAATATATAGGTATACACAAATTTATGTATTGCAACTCAGTGCATGTGCATATTTGTACGTATGTACATTCGAGTATGCCTATGTGCTTATGAATGAGTTGTTATTGCATGTCGTATGTTTAGTCCTATATACATATATATATATATATATATATATATATATATATATATATATATGTATATATATATATATATATATATATATAAATGAATATGTATATATAAATATATATACGTTCATAACCAAAGGCAACTTATGGTTATATGGCAGTGAAACATTAGTCACTCTTAGGTTGTACAGCTCTACATGTCTGATGTTGACGTTTATGGATATAGAAAATCAAAGAAACAAATTTTACATATTATGGATTTTATTTGAATATGTGAATGGCATTAGAAACATTTATTCCAAGGTAGGAATTGAAAACACATTATATATGGTACAGAGGCGCCCTCGCCTCCTCGAAAAAATCGTTTTACTTAAGCACCAAAAGAAGTAAAACATTTTGTCTTGGTTACGAAACAGTCCACAAAAATACACAACAAGTATTAAACCGGTATGTGCAATTGAACGAATTGTAAATAAACATGGATTCGCGTGCGACTAAATTAGTTATATTTAAAAGCCATTGCACAAAACGTTGCTTTTTCTTTTACAGCTGTTGACAATTAATATTTATGACAACTGATTCCGAATAGAGAAGTTTGTTTGTACATCCTAACGTAATTATAGTTGAACAGCATTTTTCTTACGAGCTGGAAGCAAAATTTGATATGCGACTCTTAGCGTCAGTAGTCTCGCATCAATTGTACGTGACTGGAAATGTCACGACTTTTAAAGTTTTGCAGCATTCTTCATATATATATATATATATATATATATATATATATATTGCGGCGTAGGTGGTGGTAATAAATCTTTAAATGAAGGTCGTGAGCTTGAAATAAGCATTAATCCCATTGCGTTTAACAGATCCAACAATATAGCCAAACTAAACTCAGTCAAACATACGCATTTGCGTTTCGAACTTCCCATCGTATTCAACCAGTTGTCAAACAGCATAGCAAGATTAACACAAGTCGCACGCTCTGTCGCGTTTCGACCTTCAATGGTCATTATCAGAGAGGATAAACCTGCAGTGTATAGAAATTTTGCAGCTAAAATTAACAGTCAAGTGCAACGTATGCAAGACAACTGGAGGTGAGAGCCGAAAATCTAATTTTACACTTCATGCATAGGCCATCCGGTTTTATCCGCACTTGTTAGATTGCTGTTATATTCTGATGATGATGCGTCAGTACGTATGGCCGAATGTAGTTTTGCTATGTTGTTCGACGGGCTGGATTTAATGAGATCCGTGCATACTTGATGCTCGCAAACTTAATTCCAACAAATTTTATCACCACCCGTGCAATCAACGATTTTTTAAATTTTACTGAATCCGTCAAAAACCGATTGCAACACAATTTCGGCTTTCATTCTGGGCAGAGGAAACTTTTAAGCTTTTAGCCAAACAAGTGTTATAGAAATATTTTGGATACCTTTAGCAGTTCCCCACATCCGTCCACCATTCATCGATATGCCTACGCAACGACTAATAAAGCAAGAGTGAAATCTCCTTTATTCATCTAATTTAAACTCCAAACTTGTTAGTCCAATGATAGCTAAATGGCGATTTGCAATAGAAAATACCGTTTACGAGAATAAAGCACGAAATATAAATATCATTCCAGAATTTTCCCTTAGAAGAAAAAGAGCTAAATTCCGTTCGCAAGGGACTAGGTATTTCCTATGACAATATCACTGAACAAACGAATTGTTTTCGTTTGCAAAATTCACAATAACGTCTATTTCTGGCAATAGCATCCTATTAGAGCAGCATGCTCGCACATCTCACCTGAATCAATGTTGAAAATCGTTGTGTTGTTATGTCGTATTCAGCGACCAGCCAAATATGCTTAGTTATTGATGTACAGGCAGCATGAATCTTATTTTGTACACACCGCGTCAATCTGTGCATCGAAATATGTGAATTCAGTCTTTGCCTCTGCTGGGCTAAATTAGATTGTCCACGGATAAATTTCCTACTGCGAACATTTTCGTAGATAGACTTTAGTGGATTTTTAGAATTCTATGCAAAGAAGAATAAGTTTAGCGTTGAACGCAATCAAGATGCAATCAGCTTCAAAGTACAAGAACGCTTAAGTAAACTTTAACCTATCTTAGATGGGTTTCATTTTCACTGTTATATAAGCTATATTTGAATTACCAACTGCTCATATGATACATAAACACTCAAACGAGATTTTATGATGAAAAAAAGTAGATAAACAGGATGTTACAAAATTGCCCCATCAGTATTGCTACTAACACTAAATTTTTCCAAGTTTACTGTTTTATTAGCAATATTTTGAATGTCATTGGCGGTATATTTTATCAGTCCACATTTCATCGCAAGTCGTTGGAAAAAACTTATAAGGGAAGTGTGATATTTCTTTTAAACATAAAGTTTATTCTCCTGGTGTGTTTGTCTCATATTAGCTAACAGGCAGTTAGCCAGATCAATGCAAGTCGCATACATTTGCATCTCTAAATCTTCTGCTTATGTAAAATTAGTGGCTGAATTTTACTATTCCTTTTAAATTCTTACTCACTATATGAAATAAACTGTTAATTGATGATCTCTTATTTTGTGGAGGAGAGTCAATCAGATCAAATACACTTTTAATAATATTCTGCCAAGGTAAGTGATAATATTAAAATACAGACAAACAAAGTATGTGTGAAATTTTCAAACCATTCAATTTATTCTGATGATTGGCTACTTTAATAACAGCTGCCTTCATTTCATTAGCAGAATGTCATGTATGTGCATTGTTTTTTATATGTAAAAGTGGTAAGTATGCAGTTAAATATAATTTAAACAAATGCGTACCTAGCCAGGTGAAGGTTCGGTCAATAGATGTCAATTTACCCTTTGCACGAATGAGACAATGTTTTTAATTATAACATTTATAACGGTGTAATAAACGGATGATCTCAATAGATGGAGCATGGGCAGATATCATAGTATACTTTAATTAAATAAGGTTTGCGATCTCAGTAAAAACCTTTGACCTAGTATGTACATATATTTGTCTGTTTAAACAAAGCATCTCCTGGATGAATTGTCTTTTAAACATTATATAATTCTAGGTTTATACTAACCAATCTATGTATATATTGGGTCAGGTTTTTATATAATGACCGTAATCTTGGTTAAAGTAAGTGTTATCACTGCTCGCGCAACCAATGTTCGTTTAATTATATAAATGTCCAAAGAATCAAGGTTTTTTATATCATCAGAATTGACACAAATAAGAAGATTACAACAGATTTAAAATAAATTACGTCCATCTGTTCCATATTGTTTGACCAAATACGTATAGGGCGTAGTATCGACTTCTACTGATAAGTCACTATTATGTAAGAAACTCATATATGTACGTAATAAGAGCTGCCGTTCTAGCTGACAT
>JAQBSW010004867.1:0-63875 GCA_029291075.1 Eudiplozoon nipponicum | reverse complement strand
GTATTAAGTCCAAGATTAAGGATTTGTTTTTGGTCTTCCTTGAGATCCATTCTCGATAAATTAACTAAACGTTTGGACATGACCTCTTCAATTCTCGTATTTCTCAAAGGGCAATTAATTCCCAATATTGCTAATTTTTTTCATGCCTTTGTCTAATTTTTTTAATTTCATTATCCCTCGTTTTGTCTGTGAAATCTTCAATATGTTTGAAATCCAACATACCTAATCTCGCCAGTAATATGGACCTTATTTTTGTCTTCTCTCTAATCAGTTCAAATTTACGTTTGTTTAGTTTCTTAATCGATATTTTTATTAAATGTAAACAAAGCTCATGCTTAAGAGTATTTCCTACTTTATCCAAAACGAAAGAAAGTTTAAATCTAAAACATTTCGGTATAACATTAAATTTTAAACATTTATTAAGGAACGAGGTATTTTCCACTTGCCTTACAATCTGCATCTTCTTCCGCTTGTACTGATTCATAAGTGTGACCACTGTCGCATCATATTTCATCCTCAAATAGGATTTAAACTCAATATTTTGCGGTGTGTAAGCATTCAGATTATCAATGCCGCGTTTTGCGTACGCGGGTAGTAGCTGTACACGGGCAGTTACACAAAGATCCGATTTGTCACTATTTCCAATTTTGTTTTGTCTTTGATCGGGTTGACTCATTTTTACTTCAATTGGAAATGCGGTTCTATCATATCTTTGTTTACTGGCGACGTTTCGGTGCCTACTTTCCAGCACCATCATCAGGCAACACAACACTGATCACAATAGCAGATTTAGAAAGCAGCATTAGAAAGTGTGAAGCGTTGTTTAACAGAGTTCCCAGAGATAATAGAAGGTAGTAAAATGATGTTAAGTAGTATTATGGAAATATTAAATATTTGTATGTCCTCTACTTACTTTAAGTTCAGAAATGAATTTTATAAACAAGTTAAAGGTGTCCCTATGGGACAACCACTATCAGTCCCGGTTGCTAATATTTTTATGCACTATTTTGAAAAAAATCTGTTGTTAAAATCTCCTCTTAAGCCAAACTTGTATGTAAGATTCCTGGATGATATGTTTATAATTTGGAATCATGGGGATAATGAGTTAAATAAATTCCTCGAATTAGCCAACCAATTAGGTGAATTAAAGTTTACATTGGAAAAGAGAATAATGATGAATTACCCTTTATGGATGTGAAAATAAAACGGAATGGTTCCAGATTGGAAAGAGATATTTTTAGAAAGAGACTTATTCAGGACTACTTCTTAATTTCTTATCAAATCACCCATATGGAATGAAAATAGGCATTCTTAAATCCATGATATTAAGAAGTCTTAGAATAGTTGATATAGAAAATAGAGATAAGGAAATGAGGAGATTAAAAGAAATATTCAAACTAAATAGCTATCCGTCAAGTATAATAGATAGATTAATAGATGAGATGTTACAGAGATTTAACAATAATATAATAAACAAAGTAAAGAAGGAAACGGAACCGGATAAGCACAAAATTATGGTATTACCTGATTCTAAATTGAGCAGGAAAATTAGAATAATAGCAGCTAAATACAATATTAAAACAGTTTTAAGACAATCGCTTACTATAGGCAATAAACTACCTAACCAAAAAGAAAGAGTAGAACCCCTCGAGACATCAGGAGTATATGCGATACCTTGCAAAGAATGTAATCTCAGGTATATAGGCGAAACCATGCGACCTATAAAGGTTCGTAGAGGTGAACATAAGACAGCCTGCAAATATGGACACATTCAAAGATCAGACCTAGCTAGGCATTCGAAGGAAACGGGTCATGAAATAGACTGGGAAGGATGTAAACGCATCGCGTTATGCAACCACAACAGATTAACTAGACTAATTAGAGAGTCAATTGAAATAAAATCAGGAAAAGGTGTAATGAGTGTAACATCAGTAGAAAAATCATTGGGCCCAATATTTAATGAAGCATTTTCTATGGTCAGAAAACGTGAGGCCGCGGAATATGAATTAAGTGGGAACCTAAGTAAAAAACCTCGCTTATAGAAAACTGGTTGCGAAGGATCTGTACCAATATCAATTTCCTATATACTTATTTTCTCAATAAAAATGTTCCAAAAGACGGTATACCGATTTAGCAAGGGTTAGTAGATAGAACATTAGATAAGACACATTTGACTTACATTGTCGCTTATATTTTCTATATTTATGTAAGGTAGGAATATCTTAATAAATGTATAATACGTTAGTCATAGAGAAGATATTCATAGTTAATAGCTACCATGTATCCTTTTAAGAGGAAACCAAAATGTGATAGATAGACGGATATATAGATAGGCCTATGGGTAGATTGATAGGTTTATTCTATACACATAATATATATATATATATATATATATATATATATATATATATATATATGACTCACACTGTTGCTTATATTTATATATATATGTTTTATACATATTTATATGTATTTTATATATTTATATAAGGTGTGAATAAATAAATATACAATTTGATTAATTGGTAAATAAAAAAAACAGTAAAAAAAAAAGAATAAAATAATAATTTGAAATATGCAAACGTATATATATGTAGGATTAGGGATATTGGTCTCATACTGTTGCTTATATTCATATATATGTTTTTATACATATTGACATGTATTTTATATATTGATATAAGGTGTGACTAACGTAATAAATAAATATATAATAAGAATAGAAATTATTCATATTTAATAATTATCAGTGGTCCTTTTTCTCTCTCTATTTATATATATATATATATATATATATATATATATATATATATATATATATATAAAGGTTTTACGATATTATATTTAGATATATGTGTAATGAAGTATTTTAGTCATATCAGCAAATATTCTTATGCAATTATTTCCAAAAGTTGATTAACTTCGCATTGTGCTTACGATTAGTTTTTTTGAAAAACGTTAGTTGTCCAGGCTATCTCTATCTTTCTCTCTTTAATCGTTCACCTAAGTGTCGATATAACATTCACTCTCCATCCATCTGCGTTACTTGCTGCTCCATATTTGAACTAATTTGTTGCTGTGTGCGCAATACCTCACACACCATTGTATACATTAGAGTTCCCGGCTTTAAATAAAATACAGTATAGGATAATCAAGGTTTTAGTTTTAGCATTTTTTTAAAATTTTGATTACCGTGACATAGTAGCAATACCGTTATAACAAATAACAAAAGGTTCGATACTGTCTCTCTCCCTAAAATATTCTGCATACGAGATGAGATGAGGTATAGGTGAGGTAATGATTGGTCTACTAATTATAACAAGTTATATATTGAGTTTAGTTACTGAGACAAATCCTATGATTAAAATAGTGTTGAGTCAAATATATATAAATAGAATGGTTTTGGAACGAGGTTACCACATTTGCTTAAATCTGCTATTGTGATCAGTGTTGTGTTGCCTGATGATGGTGCTGGAAAGTAGGCACCGAAACGTCGCCAGTAAACAAAGATATGATAGAACCGCATTTCCAATTGAAGTAAAAATGAGTCAACCCGATCAAAGACAAAACAAAATTGGAAATAGTGACAAATCGGATCTTTGTGTAACTGCCCGTGTACAGCTACTACCCGCGTACGCAAAACGCGGCATTGATAAAATGTGATATCTGATACAACATTTACGTGTTTGCACATTGTTGTCGTCTCCTGTTGATTTGCCATGTCTGACACACGTGGAAAATCAACATCTGGTATCTGATGTCAGTAGGGACCAGAGCGTTAGACTTTGCTAGAGTTGTAAGTGTTCGTAATTTACAATAATTTCTTTTTATAAAATTCACAAATTTTTCGATTTAGAAAACTATGGTGCGTAATTGAGGCTTGTCAGAATCTTGGAATTGCACACAATCTTTACGCCAGCCGGCCTCATTTTAATCCTCTTCTGAATGAAGAGTCTAGTATCAATGGGTGTCCCAAAGGCGACGCTATTCTCCGCGTAGTTGTTTGGCCGCGAAGATCTCAATCTGAGCCCAACGACAGTAGCTCCATAGATGATGAGCTGGCCAAAGTCATTGAAGCGTTGGATAATAAAAGCGAGAATTCTCCACTTATTACAGGCTCTGCCCAATTTAACCTTGAGGAATTAAAGTCGCGATATCGGCTTGCAGCAGATGCGTCGGCTCGGGGCTATGCCATGGCGGTGATCGAATTAGCTGGACTTCTTCCAGTCAGTGATCGAGAGGTGTTAAATCGCCTGATTACTAGAGACGACAAGTTGCCATGTGAATTGGAGTTGGCGCTCAAGCGGGAACGCTTGCCTGATTCCAGAATGGCACTGCTTGAATTAGAAGTTTCGCATAATATAAATCAGCTTGGAATTGGCGCACAAAAGTGATTCACTTTAAACACGATATTCTTTGTTAATTTTTCTTGCTTCAGAAAATTAAAATTTTCTCTTGCTGTTGAATGTACGATCGTCTGCTTTAAGCGGCTGATTAGTTGCGGTTAAATTGCAATTTGTTGTACTTTGCAGTTAGTCTTTTTAATATTTTTTTGCCTTAAATGATCTTTATGTAGTTCTAGACGCAGTGTAGTTTATTTATGGCTTAGATGCAATTCTGAAGCCCTTTTGAGCCAAATATGTTGTCTCATTGATGGTTTGTCCTTTTTATCTGTTTGTATTTCAATTTTACTTGTTCACACTGTTCTTAAATGCTTGTTAAGGCAGTTGCCTACTTGTAAATGAAAGGTGACTAGCGGTACACAAGAATTTATCATATTGTGAACTTAGCGTCAACAATAATGCGGCATGAGAAAGCGCGTCAGAATCTTTTAGAATATCGCTATTGTAATAATATCGTTGTTTGACTGTTAATTTGATGTCGGTGACGAAACATGCTCTGTTTTGCTAAGCGCTGAATAAATCTGGACTAACGAAATTTATCCATTTTTTAGTTTTTAGATTGTTAGTCTGCTCGGCCTTAACATATATATATATATATATATATATATATATATATAGAGAGAGAGAGAGAGAGAGTAAAGAGGTACATGTAAATTAATTAAAGGTTGGTAAATATTCCAAAATATTCAATCGCTGCATTCATTTATTTACGTTAAAGCCGAAACAGACTATCAAGCTAAAAACTAAAAAATGGATCCATTTAGTCCAAAGCAGTTTAAAACAGAGCATGTTCAATCAATATATATATATATATATATAATCTTTAAATATGTCTGGAATTTTGATGAGATTTTGATTCCGTCCATAGGTGAGATACATGTATAATTGATTATACCTGTAATCGGTATAAACTAGACAGTATTGTGATAAAAATGCAATCTATCATCAAAATGGATTTCGTTCTTTTATCATTTTTGAGTAGTTGCCAGAATTACAGCGGTCGGTGTTCGAAACCAGGACAGTTTTTTTCATTCTCGCAGATCATCCTAAACACCACCGAAGTTTTGCTTTGCTCAAATTTTCCAGTTTTTAATCAAAGTTCGATTTGGTTAGTTTTTCCAGCAGGTGAGTACCGCGTCGCAACTGTCCATCCTTGATATGCTACTAGATGAGAGAATCTCAGTCCAAGGTGACATGATTATTGCCTTATGATAATTGTAAGGAATGAGTTTTAAAGCACTACATGACTGGGCACGAATTCCGAGTATTTCTGACGACTACAGTTGCGTGCACTGTTAAAGCGGAACTGGTTTAGTTGGTAATTTTCATTTACTATCTTACACAGATACAATCAAATCTGTAACTTAATATCAAGGTCTCAGTTGGCATGATTGATTTATTGTTAAATCCTGTCATTGTATACTTTAATTAATTACGTATAAACATGTTTATACATGTTTGCGCCAAATTCAGACATTCAAATTGAAGTAAATTTTCTTTAATTAAGCACCAAAATAATATTTTGTTTTAAATACGTAAACTTGTTGAGTTATATTTAACGCTTTTCATTCAATAAAAAATTGCCCAATATTTATGAATTTTTAATTTTTCTGTTTTGTTTCTGTGATATTTATGTTGGTGCGTTTTCATTGATGTAATATTTTCACCTGAATATTTTACAATTTTTATTCAATTTCTTTTCTCCTTTTTGTCTTTCCATCTATAGTGGTTATTGTTTTCGTTTAGTTTATTGCTTATTTATTCAGAATAAAACAATCTAACTCAGATTTCACTATTTAAACTCGAGTTCTGTCAGTTGTTTGGTGGTTGATCAGTTTCCCAACGTTTTTACTATCGTTAGATTGTTTGTTAATAGTTACAGTCAGATGTTTGTAGTTCTGAAGATTTTTACTGGCAGTATTTTGTTAGAATACTTATAAAGTATAAAGCGATAGTTCTTTGGTAGAGTGGAATAAATGTTCGTCTTGCGTACATATATGTCGTTCGGGTTTATGAAAATCTGACTCTTTTTGTCTTTGCCTCTTTAAAGACACCATTCCAAATTAAAAAATTCCCATTACTTGTGTTTTATATTTGCGGTTTTATTTATGTCTAGAAAAGCAGATACTTATTTTATTGGCTCAGCTTTTCACGTCTTATTGAGAAGTTCCGTATATGACGTAACTGGCGGATCTAATCAACTAGTTTAGTAGAGCTAGTGTTTATAGGACACCTACTTTGAAGATTCTAAATTAGAATAACTGTCATTTTACTGGACCCTAATTTCGTTCTTATTGGGCTCATGCTTATAAAAGGCGAGTAGTTATTACATTTAGGCCATATTGGTTTCGTTTCTGCGTTATTTTAGAGGGTCTCACACCATGCAGCCTAATAACGCGTATCAGACTAATATAATTTCAAACTTTGCACCGGCGAACCCGTGGTCTGTTATAGACTGCAAGTTCATGTTAACACTATGCCTATGCGGCAGTGAATTATGTGCGTATTTTTTTTATTATATTGTTGTTTACGAAGTTATTATAATGATATTATCATATTTTGAATGCTCTGATTTTGCGTTTTAGTTTATACAGACGATATATTCCAAATTCTGCCATTATACTTCGAATCGATATACCTCGTTAAGTTGCACGGGATCTGTTACATAAACAGAGATCAAGGATGGTAAGTTAGATCTGCAGCTCTTAAGGGGTTCCAAATGGATTCCACTTGAAGGAAAGTTTAACCAAAAACATGTTGGTATATGCCTTCAAAGTTCATGTAATTTGCAGTACAGATTTGCAGTGGATAGAATCAATTAAATGTGCTTCGGTTCGAGTCTGTCTGCGGTAATTCATAAAAGTACATGAAAGTTTCTAAGTACGCAAGAAATCGGTCTACTGAATGAACTATCTTTACTACCTGATTCGTTCATATATATATATATATATATTTAAAATTCTGCCATTAAAGCTAAATTATTTTAACTTATTGATTGATATTGTGTCTATTACAGAAAGACACATTGGTGGTGATTTGTTAGAAGTTCAGATCTGAGGAGTTTCCAAATAGATTCCACTTGAAGGAAGTTGCTATCACATTTTATCATTAATATTTTATATGCACAACATATATGATTAAAACCATACCATTAGAATTAAAATCAAAATAACTTCGCCAAGATTCGCTGTACCTAGATATAATTTCAGGTTTTAGCACATTTCAAGTAGGTTTCACCTGAAGGAAATGTTAGCCACACAAGTATGTTGGCTTGAATTAAAATTTCGCCTGGTATTTTGCATAAGCGGACTCGGAAGCAAATGTGTCCCGGTCCAAGTCTCGTTAGCGACCAATTCTGGAGAGTACTTGAAGAATATCCAATAACGACGTAACTGGTCTACTGATGAATTGTATTTGATACCTGAGGCAATGTTTAGTATATACTGACAATATATATACATATATATATATATATATATATATATATATATATATATATATATATATATATATATAAATCCTGCAATTAGATTTTCAAAACTCCATTCGGCTTGGAGTAAATTTTTTAACGATTTGTTTGACAATTGTGGAAGTTTTTGTCAATGATAGCTGTTTTTTATGTTTACATCGTTCTACGTTTCAGTCAGTTCTTCCTACACGGTGCTCTAAACGGTTATTATGCATGTATAAATAATCTACAATTGGCTGTTCGTTCGCATAATTTTTCTCACGTCTTTTATAAGGCAAAAGTGTCCTTTGTCTTTGTCATGCTAGTTGATTTGTCGAATACAATTAGTATAGTATACTTTCTATAAGAGGAAAAGTAGCATATTTGATTGTTTGGTTGGGTGTGGCTTCAGTGACATTTTTGGTTGCGTATACCTTGTATTACCTTCAATACATCTTTCGGAATATCTGTCTTCCAATAAAAATGCTTTGTGGTATATAGTTTATGATCCTATCATTATTAATTAAGATGTATAATTCAACGAAATGCTTAAAAACCCGCTCCTTGGAATGAATTTGCTTGCGAGCGTGGTAATACTTTCTATCCCACTGACTTTTATCAATGTATTAATAATGAGAAGCGAAAATATTTCAAGAGCCGACTTTTTATGGTTAATATATACATTACTCCAGCACAGGCCCAGTTTCCTAT
This sequence comes from Eudiplozoon nipponicum, assembly GCA_029291075.1. Classification (NCBI taxonomy): domain Eukaryota; kingdom Metazoa; phylum Platyhelminthes; class Monogenea; order Mazocraeidea; family Diplozoidae; genus Eudiplozoon; species Eudiplozoon nipponicum. The sequence continues at coordinate 55,313 of JAQBSW010004867.1, read as the reverse complement.
AAGAAACCTGATGCGTGATTGATGTAACAGAATAAATCATTTCTGTACGGAGCATTTCAATATAAAGATTTAGTGGTGTTCAAAACAACTTTATAGAATTAAACGATCATTGAATGTGTGGGTAGTGAAAACAGTGATTTAAATCAAGATTGCGAGCTTGAAATAAACGCCAATCTCATTGAATTTCACCAGTGCAACAACAGGAAAACTACCGTCTGTTACACCTATTGATGCATTTCTATCTTTTTTGATCATCATCAGAGTACAGCAGCAAACTAGCTAGGGAGGATGAACGGCGGTGCACATATATGGAAAGAAAATTTAGATATGCGGCTCTCACATCTTGCATAAATTGAACTTGACTGGAAATGTCGGCTGCAAAATTTCAATGAAGTCACGAACTAATTGTAGGTTTTCCATAAATAAATATACAGACAATGCAATTTAACAATATATGATTGCGCGGGTGGTGGTAAAAATACTTTAAATCACGTTTGCAAGCTTGAAGTAAACACCAATACCATTGCTTTTAACCATTCGTCGAACAACTTAACAAAACTACCGCCAGTTGCACACACTGACGCGTTTCGACCTTCCATGAGTATCATCAGAGCGAGGATCAACCACGGTGCATATAGATGGAAGGAATCATTGGATGTGCCGCTCTCACCTCTAATAGTCTCGCGTATATTGCACATGACTTGTAATGTCACGAAAATGAACTTTTTGTGTTGTTGGACTGCTTAAATACAATGAGATTAGTGCTTATTTCAAGCTCGAAACGTGATTTGAATAAAATTATTGTATATATATCCAAATTTGTTGCAGCATACATGAGGTATAATAATTTAAAAACAAGCAACATGGGCGTATCGAACTGAATAACAATGTTAAACGGATATTGGTTGTGCGGGCTGTGATAACAATTGTTATAAACAAGGTTGCGATCTTCATATTACCACCTGACTTATTAATTACTTACATGTCAGTATAAACTAAGAATTGTATAGTGCAGAAAAGGTTATGTTCATTTCAATTTAAGTAATCGTTTCTATCGTTATGGAAACGAATTCGTCTAGTGTCATTTGGGATCCTACGTAGATTAACTCGTTGACAACTGACACCGGTGCACCGTTCAGCAGGATTACAAGCTCAAAATCAAAAACAGCCAGAACGGACGTTTTCGATGTTACTGGCTCCGGACCGTACCAAATGGCCACGCTTCGAAAGCATTTTATACCTCAGAGGCAAATATTCATTATCCACCAGTGTATTTCAGATCGACAAACGCTACCGCTTTGTATGCTTGGGAATATAGTGGTCTCATCAGCAAAGAGTGCATTAGCTACAGAGATGAACAGCGCTGGATGGCATTGACAAACTTGTTGTACACCGAAACAAATCACAGAAATTCACCAAGACTTACCAGTCCAAATACAGGTGGTCATTAAGCGTTGCTTGCCTTAAGATGTTACGCGACGCAGTGTCGATGGTTGGCTGGTGTGCCAGAGGCTTCACTCATTTAATGCGGATTCCTCACTCTAGCATGCTGAAATATGCTTATGCAAGACCTTAAATTTTATTCCGCCGAACATAAACACTCCAAAATTGGGCCATTTATCCTAGTAGATTTGCGGTCGCGCAAGCGAGTGCAGATCTATTACTACTCAGAACGGCAACAAAGGACAATTTCATTGCTAATTATGTCGTTTTAAATTTTTAGTGGAATACGTGGATTTTAGTAGATCTTCAAGAGTTGCGCGCCCGGAACTCTTATTTCCGTGACAGAGTAGCCACTGCTAATTCGTTGAATCTCATCAAATTAATCGAAAAGATAGATACGCTTCGACACTGCATCCAGCTTATTCGCAGCGTTATGTTAGTATTCATACTCCTTTTCCATAAGCCAAACAGAAAATTCGTTGCTAGCATACGAGCCAGTTTGTAATCTACTTGGGGAGCAATGGTATTAATTAAGAAAGCGAACATGTTACGATTTCGTTGTCGAAGGAGAAGACAATTTTATTAAATCGCATTTCATGTCATATGCATCTGTTAAAACATTATGCCTTATGGAAAGATTGCTAATTTCACCACGACTGATTTAAGGCTGTAAGTAACTTTGGATGGCCTGATGCCAGTTTCACAGATATTTCTGGTCAGGTGCTATCTTTATACAGCTTTAAAAGAAACATGTTGCGCGACAGGAAATAGATTATTTACCTGATTTTCGGATTGCGTACCGAATTGTTTGAATCCACTGTCATCATGATTTCCCCAGATATTTCGATATCCTGGTACGGATATCTTTTTCAATGGAAAGCACATCACCAACTAAGTTGACAATCAATATGTCAAGTGGAAATATTAGTTTAAACTGCCCCATTTATACTTGTTGTTAGATCTCTTAAGCATAATTTGTTTTTTAATAAGAATTCTAGAAAGTGTATATCAAATTGGTTTGTGTGTATGTATGCATGTATACACTCTTCGAAATGAGGTTACAGTGATTTAATTACAAGTACTGACAACTCACTAGATAAGTATACGTCATGCCTGTGTATATGTGTTCTCGTTGATTTGGATTGAGGAGTAATCATTTAATGCACGTGTACGCTCATCCCAGTGAAATTGCAGCGGTTTAGCAACATCTGACTATTCACTGGATAAGCGTGTTTGTGTGTATGTGCGTGAGCGTTTACTTAAGACTGTTACATGTAATTACAGGCACGTGTAACAGTCATTCAAGTGAAACTAAAATGATAACTGTCATTTCCTAAATGCACACGTCAGACCTATTTTTACACGTACTTTCCCAAATGAATTAACTACGAGTGGCATCCCCGTGAGGTGGGGGCAAGATACTGTGAATAAAATAAATAATTAAGAGTTCACAAAATTAAATCAGAAACGGATAGTGTTTTAATAGGGTAGAAACTTAAATTAAAAAGGTTCGTAAAAAAATTAAAAAATAGCCTTATAAAGAAAGTTCCTAGTAATAGTGCAAAGAAAATTTGCCTTTTTCTAAAAAAAATAAACCCTCCCATCATGCATAGATAAACGTTTGTTAAAAGGCGCTACACTAACAAGATATAAGATAACAAGTAATCAAGGATGAAATTATAAGACAATCAGATAATAAATGAGAAGATATTGAATTACTTACCTTCCACCTTTATAAGTTAATATCAGTGCAATGTCCTTATTCTTTTATCTGAGCAAGTTTCTGATTCAGATTCGTGCAATCTTTGTTTCCTACCATTATTTAATGTTTTATTCCAAACAGGACTTAGTGATTTTTCTACGGCTGTTTTATTCATGATGTCATTTCTCGATTTAATTTCTATGATTTCTCTAATGAGTCTAGTCGATCTGCTACGGCCACAAATTGATATACGTCTAAACTCACACCAATTAATTGAATGTCCTGACTCTAGTGTATGGCGTGCAAGACCCGATCTATTAACATGGCCATACTTGCATGCGTTTTTATGTCCCACTCTTCTTATCCTAATTGGAAGTATGGCTTCACGTACAAACATCAGGATACAGTCGTTACATGGAATTTCATATACTCCTGATGTGTCTAATGGTTCTATTTTCTTCCTTTGGTTGGGAAGTTTAATACCTAGTGTAACGGTCTGTTTTTAAATAGTACGTATATTGTATTTTGATGCTACCATTTTGATTTTCCTACTTAGTTTAGAGTCAGGTATTACCATTACCATCCGATCATCTTTTGTTTTATTTGATTTCACGTACTTCCTGTCCTGATTTAATTTACTTATAACGTTCATTATATTGGCTTCAATTGACTTTAGGGGATAGCCATTAACACTGAATATTTCTTGCAGTCTACCTAATTCAATCTCCGTTTGTTTTCTATCTGTTAATCTTAAGCTTCTTATTGTATTCGACTTTAAGGTACCGATTTTCATTCTACAAGGATGATTTGACTTGAAATTAAGATGAATGTCTGATTAAGTATGCCTGCTATAAACATCTCGTTCTAATTTTGTACCATTTCTTATCAATTTGACATTCAGAAATGGTAATTCGCTACATCATTCATTTTTAATCGTAAACTTGAGCTCGCCCACCTGATTTGTCATATTTAAGAAATTTATCAGTTGATCCTCCCCACGATTCCAAATAACTAACATATCCTCCAAATATCGTATATACAATTTAGGCTTTAGGGGTGTTATATCTAAGAGGCTTTTCTCCATGTAATGCATGAAGATATTAACAATTGAATCTGAAAGTGGTTGTCCCATTGGAAATCCTCTAATCTGCTTATAAAATTCATTCATAAATTTAAAATAAGTGGAGGACACACATAAGTCCATCATCTCCATGACATGTCTCATCGTCATTTTGATTCCTAATATTACTGGATTACCAACCAGGAAACGCTGAAAATAATCTATTGCTTTGGGTACTGGTTTATTGGTGTACATTGACACCAAATCTAAACTCGCCAATCTATCGTTTTCATCTATCTTACATTTATCGACAATCTCAACCAAATGGTATGAATTCATCAAAGTATTGTCTAAGAAGTACGAATATTTCTTTATTCTATGGCATAGAAACTTAGATATTTCATATGTTGGAGAGTGTTGGACATTAACAATAATTCTCAAAGGGTTGCCTGGTTTATGTATCTTTAGTAAATCGTACACTCTAGGAGCGACTGTATCTCTTTGTATGAGAGCGCTACCACGCACTTGATCTAATTCTCCTTCAGCAATCATGTTATTGACCAATATTTTAACTTCTTGTTGTAGCTTATCCGTAGGATCTTTATTAATTTTAGTGTATACCTCTATATTGTCTACTTGTTCATACATTTTATCATTATAGTCAGATTGACTCATCAGAACCGTCGCTCCTCCTTTGTCTGCTTTCAAACATATCACACTGTTTGCTATTAACTCTTTCCTGAGACTTTTTATTTCATAATTTGGTTTATATTTTTCCTCTGCGTACGTTAGCACAGCTGCGGCTACGTCTAATTCAAACCTAACTTTATCCTTGTCTGAGAGGAATTGTGCTGTTTTAACAGCCTCAGTAATTATCTCATTTTTTGGTGATTTCTCAATTTGGATAGCTGTATTCAGACCACAATTAAGCATTTCTAGCTGATTCTCATTAAGATTTATTTTAGAAAGGTTTACCACTCGATTAGTTACAGCAGGACACGTCTTAGTTATGGTCTGTCTATAGATGCCCAAATTTCCTAATTTTTTATCATGCCTGACCTGAACCTTTTTTATCTCTCTATTACGTGCGCCATCAGTAAAATCCTCTATACATTTAAAGTCATCCGCGTGCAAAAAGGAAAGTAACAAAGATCTTATTTTAGTTTTCTCTCTGATTAGTTCGTATTTGCGTTTTTCTAAATCGCTAATCAATGTATTCATTATGTTCAAAGTTAGTTCATGTTTAAGAGATCTACCTTTAGCATTTAAATGAAATGGCAATTTAAATTTAAAACATTTAGGAATTACGCAATGTTTTAAACATATTTTAATGAAACGAATATTTTCCACTTGTCTTACTAATTGTTTCTTCATGTGTGCTTCATTTCCCGCGCAGACTTCACTGTGTTTGGCGTTGAAATACCTGGAAATTATTTGCATGTCAGAATAACTCTTAGGCCAGAGAAATAATTTAAAATATTTTTAGAAATTTAGTCTGTTAATTAGAAAGTGATAGTGGGTTGAGCATGTTCGTTTACGACTTCCAAGACTGGGTTGCCTATGCTAAGTCTTTCTTAGATGAGGCAGCAGATTAAGATTTTCAAAGAAGTAAGGCTTTTCCTGCAGCACTGGTTAGCATGGAGTCAATAATGTGCTTGCATTGAACAGTCTCGCAACAGGAGGTGTCAGGAATCGAATGTTTCAAGTAATAAGCAAGAATAAGGCGGCATGTGGCGTGTTTGAAGCGATTTTAGTCTCCTGGAGATAGGCAATGTTGATTCTTTGGTTGTGTTTTGCACCTTTTATAAAAGATTAACTTGCCAGCGGGGCAATTTTTCTCACATTCCAAGTGTCGATGGGAAACCGATCCTTGAGCTCAATCGGCTCAGGATGTTTATCAATGACTGCTGAATTGCATGGTGCTTATTTGCGCACCTGTTCTGCTCTGGTAAGTGAGACATCGCATCCTAAATATGGAAAAAGAGCTCAGAAGATTGTTTGCAAAACGATAATCAGCTAATTGATAAATTTTCTGTCATGTAAAACATTTATATTTTTTATGGCATAAATTAACGAGGCCAAGAACGTAACTAATCGCTATTATCGTATCAAGTTTAAATTCGTAAGGCATTTGACTAAATTTTAGTTTGTTAAAATTTCATTCACACATGATTTAGAATTATTGATCCGTGTCTTTTAATTGATAATGATATATCTTTTAAACTTGATCTATGTTTGATTGTTATGAGATCCTCAGTGAGTGAAAATAAAGCCGTCTAATCAAAATTAGAAACGTGTTAATATTTATCTTTTAGAACTTTCATGACCTAAGTGTGAACAAAGTGACTCAGTAAAACATCTAAGAAAAACCATTTCTAGTATATATATATATATATATATATATATATATATATATATATATATATAGTGGAAAAACAAATTGCGGAACAAGGGGTAAAGTAAGACTACACTCGGGAAAATAACATTCATACACGTAACAGCCAAAAATGCGTATCTTTGGTTAACTCTCAATCCATCATTATATGAATGACCAGATCTCAGACATCACTTTGCAATACAACGAGAAAGACATTAACATGCAAACAGGCACACAAACACAGACACATAATCATACACACTTACTTATCAGACCAAACAATAAATAGAAGTAAGACCGAGTCAGATTTGTTGCCACTAATGTAATCAAATTAAAACCCAGGATATATAAATTTATATATATATATATATATATATATATATATATATATATATATATATATATATATATATATATATATATATATAATTAAGCATAATATAATGTAGAAAATGCAATTCATCCAGTAGATCGGCTTCATCCATCTTGGGAGCTCTTCACATAATGTCCGGAGTTTGCCGTTGACTAGACTCGAACCTTGGCGTGTCTGCTTCGGCGTCTGTTGCTCATGAGCTGCCCTACTGCAATCTGTAGTCAAAATGAAAGCATAATTTTAATCATTGTTATTCTTGCCTGTGCATTCAGTCGTATCTAATTTGTATGCTGATGATTTAAAATTAAAAGAATGCCTTTTGACGTGCTAATTTACCTTATGTTTTAATGTAAATTTGCATTTAATAATTGTTATACTATTTATCCTTCATTTAATTTCGTACAAATGTGCGGACGCCAGCAATTCTAAATCGATATTATCAATCCCATGGGCAATGATGAAACGACAATTCATCAGCTCTAATAATATTTTTTCTCCTCAATATGTTACTACTATATATTAATATTCTTTCGAGAGCTAAAGTGAGTTGAAGAGACTGCGTGATTGGGAAGCAGGGAAACGTAAAAACATTTACATGCACGTTTTACATTTCTGGCTCAACATGCGTATACCTATTTCTGCTTGCAGTCAACGGGCTGCAGTGTGTTAATCCACAGCATTTCGTAAACTGCTAGCTTTTAAAATTAAATAATTCTTACGCGCACAAGTCTCCCTTCTAGCCAGTCGCACACAACAAACATGCTGACAATTATTCTACTGATGCTTTTATGCTTATTGATTTTGATTTGTCAATTTTCAGTTTTCTTTGATAGTGAACATAGAAGATGGCAACGCATTCGTTTGAGTAAATAACAATGGCTTTCCGTTTATGAGACTGATAAAGGCTGGGGTAGGTGTTTATTTCAAGTTCACAAACTTAGTATAAATTAATCATTCTTAATTCAATTAAACAATAATTGATTTAAATCAAATTTAAGAGCTTGAAGTAAACACCAATCCCATTGCATTTAACCAGTCATCGAACAACATATCAAAACTCTTTAAACCAAGTTTGCGAGCTTGAAGTAAACACCGATCCCATTGTAATTAATCAGTTGTCGAACAACATAACAAAACTACCGCCAGTTGCAACGCACTGACGCGTATCGACCTTCCATGGTCATCATCAGAGTACGATGGAAAACCGACTATCGAAGATCAAACCGCATTGAAAATATAAGTAAATCAAATTTAGATATGCGGCTCTCACCTCTATTAGTCGTGCATACATTCTAAGTGCCTGGAAATGTCGGCTGTACTATTTCTATGCAATCACGAACATTAGCTGTTTGCAGCTTTCGCCATATAAACATATATAGGCAATACAATTTAACAATAATTGATTGCGCGGGTGGTGGTAACAATTCTTTAAATGAAGTTTGCGAGCATGAAGTAAACACCGATCCCATTGTATTTAACCAGTCGTCGAGCAACATAGCAAAACTACCGGTTTAAGACAATGGGATTGGTGTTTACTTCAAGCTCGCAAACTTGATATAAAGAATTGTTACCACCACCTGTGCAATCAATTATTGATTAATTGTATTTTCTATATATATACATATATAATATATATATATATATATATATATATATATATATATATATATATATATAAATTGTGTGAAAGCTACAAACGGCTAATGTTCATGACATTTCCGACATTTCCAGTCAAGTTCAATGTATACAAGACTACTAGAGGTGAGAGCCGCACATCTAATTTTGCTTTCCGTATATATGCAATGAGGTTTGATCCTCGTTAGTCAGTTTGCCGTCGTACTCTGATGATGATCATGGAAGGTAGAAACGCGTCAGTGCATTGCAACTGGCTGTAGTTTTGTTATGTTGTTCGACAACTGATTAATTACAATGGGATCGGTGTTTACTTCAAGCTCGCAAACTTGATTTAAAGAATTGTTAAGTCAACCTGCGGAATGATGGATTAATCAAAGTTTTTCTAACTTAAGGTGGTCGCGTTAGTCTGTCGTTAAAAATAAACTTTCAATTTCTTGAAATGCCTCTTCAGGTAAGTATGTATTAGGTGTTGCGAACCTAGTAGTTGCATGTAGTCAATCTAAAAATGAAGGTTTGCGACTGGCTAGTCGTGGAATGGGGATTAATTTGAATGTGGTCAGTCTGAAGAAAATATATATTTGTGCTTAACAATTTACTCTAATTTGAAATAGTACTCTAAAACAAATACATTAGATAAAACTTAATACGATGATCATAAATAATAAAGTACTCGATAGATGTAAAATCAAGGCTTAATTAAATCTCGGAGTAGTGCACGTAGACTCAAAAATGGTTATCATAATTAATTATCATACAATTTCAAAATGATTACATCGATTTTTTACTTAAATGATCCACGAATAAATAATATATTGAGCATAGTTCGATAGTTTTTTTCAATCATTTTTGGGTTTCATGAGTTTGTGGGTTAATTTCTATTAATTTTTGTGAAATCATTTAAAAAATCAAGTATAATATTGATTAAGAACTAGTTAAACCATGACGATTTTGTGATAAATAATACTGGTATAAAGTCTTGTTGTTTAACTTCGCATTACATTTTGTTATGAAAGGTGAAGAATAGATTTAACGCCAGAATAGGAGACAAACTGGATGAAAGAATCAAATCAATATAGATTTGATATGTGCGATTAAACTACATATGTTTAGCGCTAAATCTTGCAGTTTATACCTACGTTTAAATACTTGAAATACAAGCATACTAAAAAAAATGTAATTTCACTTTTTTGCTTCGCAAGCAGAATAAAGTGACTAAAAACTTCATAGAATTGATTGGCTTTTGTTCTGTGCCACAAGGTTTTAAATGTACAGTCTTTAATTTTATTCCAAGTATTTTGGCTTTCTGTTTCGGAAGCCTTTATCAATGATGAAGCTTATCTCACCAAAATTTGATAGCTTTTAAGTCAAACTTGATTTAAAGAATTGTTATCACCACCGCACAATCAATTATTTTTAAATTGTATTGCCTATATATGTATATGTGGCAGCTGCAAACAGTTAATATTCGTGACTGCATAGAAATTGTGCAGCCGACATTTCCAGTCAAGTTCAATGCATGCGAGACTGCTAGAGGTGAGAGCCGCATATATCGAAATTTGATTTCCATGTATATTCACTGCAGTTTGATCCTCGATAGTCAGTTTGCCGTCGTACTCTGATGATGATCAAGGAAGGTCGAAACGCGTCAGTGCGTTGCAGCTGGCGGTAGTTTTGTTATGTTGGTCGACGACTTGGTAAATACAATGGGATTGGTTTTTACTTCAAGCTTCCAAACTTGATTTAAAGAATATAGTGAATATCATTTTCATTTCTTCATTTTACTTACTGAGTGATCTCTTAACCATAAATTGTTTTTCACTAGATAAGCGTGTCATGTGTGTGTGTGCCAATACAAAAGGATGGAATTTTATAAGCAAATCAGTTGTTTCACAGGGACAACTATTGTCAGATCCCATAGCAAATGCCCTCATTCATTAAATGGAGAAAAATCACTTTGAAATGACACCCCTAAATTCAAAACTGAATGTACAATTCTTGGGTGACATTTTAGATATTTGAAATAATTTGAAGGAAGGAATGATAAATTTCTTAAAGATTTCCGATCAAGTAAGATTACCCAAATTTACAATTGCGAAGTAATCATGCGGTGAGTTACTATTTCTGGATCGCAAATTAATTTTAAATGATACAAATTCGAAAATCAATATTTATAGGACGGATATTTACACAGGTAGCCTTAATTTCAAGTCAAATCATCCTTATAATATGAAAATCCATATTATATGTTTGATGACAATTAGGAGCCTGAGGCTAACAGGTATAAAACAGGCAGGTTGTAGTTTCCAAGCGCCAATTTTTACCCTCTCAAATTAATTGATGAAACTATAATATATATATATATATATATATATATATATATATATATATATATATATATATATATATATATAAGTAATGTTATTAGTGAAGTACGTGAAGTCAGATAGGACAAAGTAGGGTCAGAGGGTTACGGTAACACAATAAATTCTAAGCAGAACAATACAGAATAGCGTCAGAATACAACATATGTACAATTGTAAAACCAACTATTACTATGAGGACTAAACGTCCAAACCAAAAGGAGGTAATTGCTCCGTTAAGCAAACCAGGAACGTATTCAATTCAATTTAAAGACTGTAACATCTTGCATGTGAATGAAACTGCGCGCACGATTAAGGTGAGAAGAGGGGGAAATAAAACTGCATGCAAATATGGATGTGTTAATAGATAAGATCTTGAATGTCAAACAATATAGGCAGGACATACAATTAACTCGGTTGGTTATAGACGTGTATTAGTATGTGGTTGTAATTGATTGACAAGTTTAGTTAGATAACCCGTCAAAATTGATTTGAGAGATGACATAATGAAGGAATCAGCCATCAAAAATTACTACGCTTGATTTGGAACACAGCACTGTTTAATGATAGGAGGCGAAAGTTGCACAGGTCAAAATCAGCATCTTGCTCGAGTAAAAGGGTAAGACTTTCGGATCCCAATTAACTTATAGATGGCAGGAGATGATTAGTTAACGATTTCTTGCCTGACTTAAGTATTTTCATATAATTCCAACCTTAATTTCTGGTTATCTTACTGAATCTAGTAACCTTCGTTACTTATGAAGTGGGACACTTTTAAAATAAATGGTACATTTTCATTATAAAATTACTATAATCTGCCTTTCTGTTGGCAATTTAAAATTTTCTATTCTGACACTTATTTATTTAAAATTATTATCTTAATTAAACTTATTATTTTACTAAAGTGAATATTTACCATGAAAGGAAATTGCAAACGTCATATTCCCATTATCTTACCATCTTTCTTACCTGGGTGTTACTCGTGAATACTTAATTTAACAATATAAGTGTCAATAAATAAGTCTGACGTATGCAAATGGAAATTGGCCTTAAGCAAAACAATTTCACCTGTATTAACCTACACGTACAGTAAATTACATGCGACTGATTACTTCCCAATTCTAAGCAAATACACACGCAAGCATGGCGTACACTAATCTATTGATTCATCAGTAAGTGTTACTAGGTCACTGTAATTTCACTTGCATTAGTGTACACGTGCAGATACAAGCGCAAATATATGACAAACTTATTTAGTGAAAAGTTCGTAATAGGAGTAAGCATAAATTGATCCATTTAAACGAAATTGTCCAATTTATGCAATAATTGTTAAACATGAGCTTACCGAACTAGGAAACCGAAATCGGAATAAAAATTAAGAAAGTGGATGTAAAAAAACTTGTTGCGAAAAATAAGGGCCAGATGACTAATAAATTCGTTTGTCATAGTTCTGCAAAAACTGGCGTGTTTCTTCACATATTAATGGTAGCATTGTTATATGTTACTTTTTCAGGTGGAGTAATATATATGCCACTATGTTATATGCTTTCTATACCTAATAAGAGGTTAGTTGAAATATGATATGCTAAAGTCAGCATGAATTTAAGGCAGAATCCTGTGTACACATGAGTTTCGTGCACTGTGGCGACTTATCGGTAGGAGCCAGCATTGACTTTAATTCCTTCTTTGTATTTGGTAAAAAAATACGGAAAATTTGGTCGTTTGTGTATTGAAGCAGTAATGGGGTCAACTTCTTATAGGTAATTGGGCAATGCGAATTTTCAAAGTCAATTCACTAAACGTCACATATACCAACTCGATAGTTTCAGAGAAACTAAAAATTTCACAAACATTGATAATAACAATCAATTCTGAATACCTGATAATCCAGAAAAGCCTTATATTCTGGCATCGATCGATATCACCTATCATATTTAGCGGTAACCACCACTCATTGAACGTTAAATATGTAATAGATACATATTCTCGATTACGAAGAATATATATATATATATATATATATATTCAATAAGGTGTATGGTTTTGTATATCTTGTAACAAATTAGTTCAAGTTGAATTGGAAGAATGCGCCAAAGTGAGCATGAAAAAGGTACAATCACACGTACTCAAGCATTTCGTGTTTACTAACGATCGATCAGTGAACGCCTTATATCCATTGCATATTTAGTTAAGAAAAGTGAGATGCCAGAATTACGTATATTTCGTTTCTCGAATGGAGAAAAAAATCTTTAAAAAATGTTTTAACGTCAGTCGCACGTACCGACGTGTTGCAACCGTCTATGATTATCAGTGGAGCAAAACAGCAAACTGAATAGCGAGGATCAAACTGCAATGCATATATAAGGAAAGCAAAATTAGATATGCGTCCTTGCCTTTTTCTACTTGCATAAATCAGTGTGCATTTTGTTTATTCACAGCACTTGGTACATTGCCAACTCATAATTCTTATTGGATTGATTAATTATCTATAAGACACTATCTTGGGAATAAACGCCTGATTTTTCAATAAAGTTTTGCGCAGTATTTTCTTTTATAATAGCCGTAATTGTTTATCGCGTAAAACCAATATATATGCAGTTGTTTTTTTAGATATTACGTACCTAGTTAAAAAATAGTTCAAACAAGATTAGAAGGATAAACCAAAATCTGCTTGACCGATTTATCATTAGGAGCTGGTACAGCGCCCTATATATTATATAATTAGTCAAAAATGTGGGACAACTAGTCGATATATATATATATATATATATATATATATATATATATATATATATATATATATATAAACAGTCAAAAAGTTGACGCGGACAAAACTGGAACCAGGGCACATTTGCTTTGGCGTCTGCCTCCTTCCACTGCACCAGCCGTGCCGCATACTTAACGCAACTAGAAGTAAGTTAGGTTATCATTTATGACGAATCTGCTGGAAACTATGTACCTGTATTTTAAAATTGCCACCCGCAATCTTTCGTTATATACCAGACACCATTCCACATAGAGCAGGATAACCACAAAACAAAAATTGGTATATGACTACAAATTGCGTGTAGTATACGGAATGGATGGCACTATGGATAGTCTCGGACTTCAAAGCAGATGTGCCCTGCTGCGATTCCCGTTTGCTGCAAATTCTGGACAGTACGTAGTTCCAAATAAGGTATATAGCGGCCTACTGGATGAAATATGTTTGCGGCCTGATGCAATGTTTAATTTAATATAAGAAGATACAAATAATCAAAATCCTGCCAATAAACGTCAACTCAATATATATAGGTATAAATGGATAAAAAATTAATTTTTTTAAAGGAATGACAGATGAAAAATTTTACCGCAACACATCATGGAATCCTTACACACAGACATATTTTCACCAGAAATTGTCTTTAATTTATGTATCATTTGCGATGGCAGAAATTCATGTTGGAAAATCTAATTGCATCCTGATTTATGTAAGCAAAAACATCATGTACTGGCATTAAGCCTGGATTGAAAGTAATGCATTTTCATGACTGGAAGTTCCCCTATTTCATGTTTTGTTTCCGGTCCATATTTTTTAAACGGGAAATTCTGTTACTTAGAATGGTCGCTTTTAAAGAAGCAGCATAAAATGGCTATGGTTGAACTGCATGTTTCTATCCTCATTTTTTCCAGTTGTCTCTTTGTTACCAATTTTCATGACTAGGTCAAATACTGAATGACAGAATCTGAATTTCCTTTGGCTTAGTTAAAACAATAAAAAATTAAACGTAACATTAATAAAAGATTATAAAAATATTTCTAGAATTGTTTTAAATAATTATTTTCACCGCCTGCTCAATCAATGAATATTTAACTATATAGCTTTTATCTATGTAGCGAAGGGTAAAATCGGTCATTATTTATGACCACATAGAAATTTTGCATTTTCATTCGAGTACAATGTACCCAAAACTACTAAAGATGAGAGCCGCTTACTTAAATGTTACTTTCTTTGTATATATGAATTTTAGCTTGATCCCTGCTAGTAATTTTGCTTTCGGTGAAGTAAGAGTCTCGTTATATTGTTAACCAATAACGAATAAAGACATTTGATAACTTGTTATACAGTATGCTGGCATGATACAATTAATTGTTACTGGAAATAAAATACAAGTATTTGGTGTACCAAATTTAACGTGGGTTTCATCTTACTCACAATTTAGCATTAACTAAACTATCTAGACAACATAGTAATGTAGACTAAAGTTACAACAGAATAGGTAAGGCTTATTTGAAATGCTGACAAACTTCTAACTAGAGGAAGTCTTATTGATTGGTGACCGCGCTGGGGACTTATTCTGCTGTGCATTATACACACATACGCGGATTATTATGCTATATATATATATATATATATATATATATACTCTATATATATATATATATATATATTCTTTTGGAATGCGAGCCTTAATAAAATTCATAGTACCCTTTCCATGTGAAAAAATAAAAAGAAATTTTATCAGATACAGGAGCCGTTTCTTTCTCATATTCTGCTCAAGTATCTACAACTGAACATCTCTTTATATATAAATTGAAAGGCAAAACAAGATAGAAAAATGTAAACATAGAGATTGTCTGAAATAAGAGAACAACTAATCAATTGCGTACATCACGTCTAGTTCAAGCTCAATGCCTGAAAATGCTTCTTCTGATTGCGTAAATCCATAAAACTTCGTATGTGACTAACTACCTTCTAATATTTCATTTAATGATTATCTTAAATGCTACGTCTTGTGAACATACGTGTGAGGTTTCATTGATGTGTTGCGCAATTGAAAATGTGTATTCATCATTTTGGTTCAAAACAAGCGCTTAAGTTATTATAATCAAGGTTGCGGTCTTAATATGAACACCTGATCCATTAATTACTTTCAAATGTCAGTATAAACTAAGAATTGCATAGTGTAGAAAAGGCAATTTATCCAGTATTGATATAAACACCTGCCGCGGCAAATTCTGGCCAGTACTTGATGAGTTCCCAATAAGGACGAAACCGGTCTACTGGATGAATTGCCTTTTCTACACTATACAATTCTTAGTTTATACTGAAATATTTAAGTAATTAATGGGTCAGGTGTTTATATCAAGACCGCAACCTTGATTATAATAATTCATCCAGTAAACCGAATTCTTCTTTTTTGGGAATTCATCCTGTACTGGCTAGAATTTGCCGCGGGCAGGGCTCGAACCTGGGCATGTCTGCTTCGGAATCTGCTGTCCAGGTTCGAGCCCTATCCGCGGCAAATTCTGGCCAGTACATGATGAGTTCTCAATAAGAACGAAACCGGTCTACTGGATGAATTTCATTTTCTACACTATACAATTCTTTGTTTATACTGACATATGTAAGTAATTAATGGGTCAGGTGCTTATATAAGACCGCAATCTTGATTATAATAATTTATGGAGTATGTCTAGAAATACGGATAATTCTGGACGTCGGTATACGTGTCGCTGTGCAAGGACATGTATTAGGTTAAAAATATAATCTATAAATCTTCGTCCTGACTAGAATGCGGTTTGCTTTTATCTAGTAAGTGGTTCACGCGAAGTGCTAATACGGCGTAAGCTAATCGAAGCAAATAACCAAGAAACGAATAGAGTTAAGCTATTAATACGATATTAATCTGACGAACAACAATTGTCTTTTCTGAAGATAAGAATGATGGTCGATTCACTCCAAGTGTCACGGACTACCCATTCCATATAGTACGAAAAAGATTAGTCAATGCTACTGAAATTATATCGCCACCAGTCTTAAATAAGCATAGAATCAATTCACCGGGGCCTGCATTTTCGCGACGTTCAAGAATTAGGATTGCACCTTGTGTTTCTAAATCTGATGGTTTTTCGAGATTAACATTGTACACTGTTGATATAAGCAAGATTTCATGACTCGAAATTGTCGCATTTTCTCAAGAAAATATATCTTTGAAATGTTCTGCCTATCTATTAAGACGACTTATTTTATTGGTTATTATATATTTTTACTGCCATTTTAAGTTTTGCTAACTTTTGTTTTTCTCTATCCTCTTGCGCCAAATAGTTGGAAACATTTAGTGCAGATCTAGAATGGATAAGTGCATGGTCCGTGTAGGCATATGTGGTCTAAAACAAACGACAACCCTGGATACAACCACGCCACCTATGACTAATTGCTACGTGGTCTATTTGAGTCTAGCTTTGTCCAGGGGCTGGAGGGCGCCATGTTGCGCTACGTCTTACACCGCATCTGAAATTTGTGTCGCTCGGCTATCAAACTATCACTCATCATTATCGTTGCGCGTCGAGTTTAATTGTATCCTTCACCTTAATGAAATTCTGCGTCACTTGAGCACTCAACTTGAGGTTTCATGTCAACCATAACCAAGACTATATCTGAACTTCTTGCTCTACTTAGTAAAGAGCTTAGATAGGAGTTAAAGGTGTCCTTTTTTGTCTTTTGTATTGCAATCGGTGGGAATATATGCAGATACAGCGAAAAGGTAACGTTTATTAGGGTTTCTGGCATTGATTTAAGTAGATGTATTTAAGCCTGCCGCACCAAGTCGGCTTTTTACAGGGATCTATTCATTTAAACAAGTTTGAGCTTGTGAGCTAAGGACAATACCTATGCCCTCTTTTTCGGGTTCAAATGGCGCCGTCGAACGAGAGTTGCAAAGCCAATATCGCGTAAATTACAATATTGCGCGTAGTTCTGTAATGCTTTCAGGATCCTGTATTCTGGTTTCAGATACACAACACACCTCGATTTCTAATTAATCTAACGTATGTGCAAGAGCCTCTTGGTGTCTAATTTTTTTAATGTTCGCACTTTAAAAGCACCGACGTTAACAACTAAACTTGGTTTAATGAAAGGTAGTATGCTTGAATAATTTTCGATGTTTGGTAATCCGTTATTGGGTTCAGTGATATGATCAATAACTACCATATTCATTAAATCTAAAAGAGCAAAGAGAGAAAGAGAAAAGAGACAGAATCGGATATAAAGTGTCTAAAGTAGCCTGATTTCGCTTATTCACTCTGATCGACTCAGCAGACAAGGCGAACATTTTTATACTGCGTGACGGCCGATGTAGTAGGTTTTCATTATAATTCGTATCGTTCATGGTTATATGTGGGCTGTAAAAGACCACCAGTTCACGAATTTAGAGTGAGGAAATTTTGTATTCGAAGTTTTCTTCCTCGTAGATAGTCTGCAAGCCAAGGCTCACGATCACTATCTGCTCAGCAGCTGATATCTGCACATCGCGTCTGGCGCGCTTGCTTTCATTCCACTACTTTCACTTTAACACTAAGTGTTACTACGTAGTTAAGCCAAACTCGAAAATTCACATGAAACGGAGTGATGGCAGTATCTCATTAGACCCGGCAAGGTTCATGCTATATATCCTAGGTCGTCAGGTTGGAAATATCTATGGCTACGGGCTAGATATGAAATTTTGCACAAGTATTTGAAGGCATAAACCTTTTTATCCCATTTTAAACACGCACAAACACACACACACACACATATATATATATATATATATATATATTGGAAGATTATTCACAGAATTTTGATTATATGTATATTATTAGTATAAAAAAATTGCATCAGATAGAAAATGAATTTCATCCAGTAGACTGTATCTTCATTATTTGGAACTCTTCGATATCTGCCAAGAATTTGACGCCAATTGGAATCGTACCGAGGCCATTTTTATTCTGATATTGAGACTATCCATTGCGCAACCCGTACCGCGTACCACACGAAGTTTAATATCATATATTAATTTATGTTTCTAGTTAACCTTCTAATAACCAGTTCTGGACATTAATTTGAATAGAACACACGCAAATTTTATGGCAAATTGCATAAATCTTAAAAATGACCGTTATTCACACGAACTGACGAGTTTTCACCTTCGATTTTCATCACCAGTGCATGACGGCAAACTGGTTAGCGCGGACCGAACCGTAACTAATACATAAAGAGAACAATTTCAAATATGCACATCTCACATCTAGTAGTCACGCATACATTGTAATAGACCAAATGCGGTATATTCAAATTTGCTTGATAAGCGTTGCAGTTCGATACTCGTTACTCTGTTTTTTTGTCTTGCTCTGATGGTGATCATTGAAGCTCGAAAAGTGTGCGATTGACATTAGTTATGTTTTGATGTGTGATTGGTTAAATTCAAATGTTGTTATTTATATCGAGTTCGAAAATTAGATTTAAATTACATACTCTCTATATATATATATATATATATATATATATATATATATATATATATATATATATAAATGATTATTTAATTCTAATGGCAGAATTTGTTTTATAACTATTTTCTCAGTATAAGCTACAGATGGTATCAGGTATAAGGCAATTCATCCAGTAAATGTTTCTTGAAGGAGTTTCCGTGTTTCGCACCTGGATTAATTGAAATTACCTGATCTGCGTTTTGACTAACGCAGCTTTCATTGTTCCAGTAATTTTCTTTTTGAAATATATTTCGACCTACTTTACCGTAGGTCTTCATCAGTTGCATTTCATTTCTTCATTTTTTCTTGAAATGCAACTAATGAAGCCCTACGGTAAAGTAGGTCTAAATATATTGCAAAAAGAAAATTACTGGAACAATGAAAGCCGAGTTAGTCAAAACGCAGATCAGGTAATTCATGCAGTAGACTGGATTTGTACTTAGTAAAAATCCTTCATATAATGTCCATAATTTGCCACGGATGTGACTCGAATCGGGGCATATTTGCTTCAGTATCTGAGAGTCTATATTTCGCGCCAACCATGCATCTTATCGCGCACTGTTTTGAATCTTATACCATATTAGGTTTCACCATAGACTTTTCTTTATTTGGAACCTATTTGTAATCTCTTAAAATCTGAATTTCTGGCTAGCTACGTCCGATCTGTCATTACGCAACAGACACCATGCCATTGGGTAATTTATACCGTTTTGAAGTCCAATGGCAGGATTTTTATTGCATATATTTTGTCTATATAGAACAAAAATTTTGGATTAATTAGCAAAGGTAATTCATCCAGTCGGCGGGTTGTCCTTATTGGCAACTCATCATGTACTGCCCAAAAATTTGTCGCGGACACGCATTGAACCAGGACATACTTGATTCCGACTCTGTGAATCCATCCACTGCGCCACTTGTGCCGCATTATACACGCAATTTGAAGTCATACACCAACTTATGTTTCTGGTTAGGCCTTATTTCAGTTGGAACCTGTTTGTGATCTCTTAAAAACTGAACTTTTAACTATCCATTACTGATAGTTGATGAGTTCCCTAAAAGAACGAAACCGGTCTACTGGATGAATCGAAGTTGTTACCTGATGTAATCCTTGTTACTAACTGAAAAAATACAGAAAAATGCTTTAGTGATTTTAGAATTCAAAACGATATAACTTTCCCAAGTAGCATGTTGTCTGTTGTACAATGAGAGACTAGGGGTGGCCAGTTCGAACTTCAAGTCTTAACAGATTCCAAATATGTTGCACTTAGAGGAAGGGCTAACCAGAGGCAGAAGTTTGCAGCACGCGTGGTGCAGTGGATAGTCTTAATCTCCAAAGCAAATCTGCCCAGGTTTGAATCCCGTTCGCGGGAAATTCTGCACAGTACATGAAGAGTTCACAATAAAGGCGAAATTTGACTACTAGATGAATTGCCTTTGCTACCTGACATAACATTTAGTTTTTACTGACAATAAATGATATATATATATATATATATATATATATATATATATATATATATATATATATATATATTTATATATATTTGAAACTTTAAAATTGGAATGTGAATCTAACTCCTAAGAATTTAAAGGAAATTAAATAAATTCTATACATTTTCGTTCATAATAACCTTGCATCTTTCGTCACATCTACACATGTTATACAATTAAACAATCAATGATTGCGTGAAGTGTGATTGCATTTCATTATTTAAATTCTGGTTGCGGACCTCACATATACTGAAGTCTAGTTTTTCTGACAAGTCGCTCACAATACAAATCTATCGTCAATTTCTAGTTACGACGTGCTTTGAGTGGTCAAAAATGGTGCTAGTATTTAGTTCAGTTATGCAAACTTTGTTTGAATAATGTGGTGAAATAGGCAAATTTTTAATGACTATGATTGAATAGATAGTTTACTTGATATTCAAATAAAATAAGACGTTTATGCGTCTAGAAGGCATGAGAGTCCAAATTCTGAATTTCAATACATTATATAAGCTTAACGGATTTGCCAATTTTACATCGTGTTCAGAGAATGAACACGGAAGTTTGAAATGTGTGGGTCACATATTATTGATAAAAGATTTAAGTTAAACACCATGAACAGGTCCCGTATAGCAGAGCATGAGTTGGGTGAATGAACTAAATCATTGCGGGTTCTATCCAAACCTGCAGCATTTCTGGCTATTAAGATGATCAATAAGGTCTTAATTTTGTGTATAGTTCGCCTTAATCATCTAAGGACAAGTTTATTTTCTAACAACAAGACCAACAACAACTTAGTTCAGTTGTGACCAGAAAGATAAGCCAAAGACAGCATGAACGGAAAGTATAATCTCATGTACATTCGTTTCGTGCTTACTGGCGACTCATCTGAACTAGTTGTAATTCTCAATGTCGGTGAACTATAGCATAGATTGATATCCATCATGTTTGTACCATGTACTGTACAGTGTTAGTACCATGTACCTTTACGGTACATTAATGTTGATATCAGTTACTAACACAATAGCCATAATGTTAGTATCCTTCACAGACTCATGTATATATATATATATATATATATATATATATATATATATATATATATATATTATAATGTGAGTTAGCGTTGAAGTCGCCTTGTCGAAGATTATATGATGTTTGCTTCACTAAAGCAGGTTTACACATTCGTCTGGAATTGTACCGCAATCCTATTATCCACATTCTTGACGAAAATATATAGTGGTTAAGGGCGTAGTACTGGCTCCTATTGATGAGTTGCCTAGCACGAAACGAATGTGCATGACATTATACTTTCCGTTCATGCTGCCTTTGGTTTATCCTTCTGGTCACAACTGAACGAATTTGCTACTAGGTTCGCAACACCTAATGTACTTACATATGTGGAGTTCATCACAACAAGTATTTAACTGTTAAACAACAACAACAACAACAACAACATATATATATATATATATATATATATATATAAATGTCTATATATAATCAATTTCTTCTATGACATTTAAAAAAAGTATTTGCCTAGAGCTATGGGGAGTATAATTTTAGCTTATTTCGAGATATTTGATGTCTTATGCTAAGAAATTAAAATATATATCCTTAAGCGACTTTTATGGGTGTCATTATGAGTTTTTTATCCTTAAAAGATAAAATATTGCGTTTTAGAAAAGATAATTCGTATAGACAATATTTGTGTTTAGGTTAACTTCAAATTATTAATATCTATAATGGTCATTATGAACGCATTACGAAGATTGTCTTTGGATGAAAATTAAATGTCATTTTTGAACGCATTGTTTGGAATAACTTTTTTGCCCTAAAAAGCCTCTTGGATGTACTAAATCAAAGAATCATACAGATCCCTGTTCTGAACTCATTTGATTTTATAAATCTTATAACTTGTGGAAAAAGTATATAATAGGATAAAATATAGCGTTGCATTTTGTGCTAATTTCTCTTTGTGTCTGCCAACCAACGAAATATATTTACAGTTACCCATATCAGTTATTCAGTATTGCCTTCTTTATCAATAATTGGACCAGCAGCTTTTTATAACAGCTGCTCATTGGAACAATACTCAATTAAAATTAAGATTTTTGCATCGCATATCCAATCGGTATTTTGCTTAAAACATAAGTTATTATATTTGTATTACATTGGCTGTTGCCAACACCCAAATTCAGCACCATCCTCAGGCAACACAGTACAATGTTCATTACAATAGCAGATTTAAGCAAATGTGGTAACCTCGTTCCAAAACCATTCTATTTATATATATTTGACTCAACGCTAGTTTTAATCATAGAATTTGTCTCAGTAGCTAAACTCAATATATAACTATTTATAATTAGCAGACCAATCATTACTTCACCTATCTAAAATTCCCGGTAAACGTAATCTAATCTCGTTTGCAGAATATTGTAGGGGAGAGAGACAGTATCGAACCTTTTGTTATTTGTTATAACTGTATTGCTACTATGTCACGGTAATCAACATTCAAAAATGATAAAACTAAAACCTTGACTGTCATATACTGTATTTTATTTAAAGCCGGGAACTCTAATGTATACAATGGTGTATGAGGTATTGCGCACATAGCAACAAATTAGTTCAAATATGGAGCAGCAAGTTACGTAGATGGATGGAGAGTGAATGTCATAGCGACGCTTAGGTGAAAGATTAAAGAGAGAAAGGTAGAGATAGTATGGACAACTAACGTTTTTCAAAAAACTAATCGTAAGCACAATGCGAAGTTAATCAACTCTTAGAAATAATTGCATAAGACTATTTGCTCATATGACTAAAATAATTCATTATATCTACATACAGATATATCTAAATATAATATCGTAACACCTTTATATATATATATATATATATATATATATATATTTAGAGGAAGGACCATTGTTAATTGTTAAACATGAATATTTTCTATTCTTACTATATATTTATTACGTTAGTCACACCTTATATCAATATATAAAATACATGTCAATATGTATAAAAACATATATATGAATATAAGCAACAGTCAGTCCAACATCCCTAATCCTATATATATATATCATAGTATATATATATATAATATATCAATATGTATAAAGAAACATATATATATATATATATATATATATATATAACAACGTTTGCATATTTCTAATAAATTATTATTTTTTCTCTTTTCTTGCTGTTTGTTGACCAATTAATCAAATTGTATATTTATTTATTCACACCTTATATTAATATATAAAATACATATAAATATGTATAAAAACATATATATATATATATATAAGCAACAGTGTGAGTTAAATGTCTTTTATATATATAATTATTTATATATATATATACCATCTTAAATAAATATATAATTTTAATGGTAATGTATAAAATGATTAATGTCCGTATATATATATATATATAATGTATATAGAATAAACCTATCTATCTACCGATAGGCCTATCTATATATCCGTCTATCTATCACATTTTGAGTTCCTCTTAAAAGGATACTGTGATAGCTGTTGACCAGAGGATGATGCTTGCTCGTAGGCACTGAACGTGCCATTATTCATTTATTAAGATAGGTCCCACCTTACATAATGGGACAAACATATAACGCAACCCTGTGAGTCAAATGTCTCTAATCTAATGTCCTATCTACTATCAATCGGATCTTTGTGTAACTGCCCGTGTACAGCTATTACCCGCGTACGCAAAACGCGGCATTGGAATAAATGAAGCTTACACTCCGCAAAACCATTTCAAAAAAACCCATTGTATTGCTTATGTATAGACATTAAAAAAGCTATTTAATCATTAACAAATGCGTTTTTACTGATATAATTTATCAGATGAGGGACGCATAGTGTTGCTCGTTTGATATTCGTATTATATACAGTGTATATATATATATATATATATATATATATATATATATATAATGGATATATAGATATTTATAAAAGATATGGGAATAACCAACATGGTTGCTTATATGCTAATCTATATATGCATAACATATAGCGTAGGGACGTATATATAAATGGATATTTAAACAAGATCTGGGTATATACAAATATAAATGAGTAAATAATAAAATAAATTTTAAAAATATTGCCAATTTATTATATATATATATATATATATATATAATTTTATAAATATATATACATAGATATGTATATGGTTTGAACACATTTAAATGGAAAACTAAATTTATACAGGATATGAGTATAGATGTGTATTTGGTTGAGATACGGTTCGTTAATGTAGGCTCCGTATTCAGTCTTGTCCAAACGATATAATAATACTATATTCTTTCAAAAGTTTTATTATCTTTCTCTCTATAACCTATTGAAAACAGGGTGGTATTAGGTAAACCGAGGAATTTGAGGATTACTGCAATATTGAAATTAAAAAATTTTGATCTTTCTATGCGTTCGGAACAGCAATTAAAAAATAGAGACATCGTGAATAGGCTTGTATGTCAATCCATATCGTTTGCTTGTTGTTATTCTATAAATGGCATTTTAGTAGAGTACACATATGTGTACATAGGTATTTGTATTTGGGGAGGATGACGTGAATAATTTTGTGTAGAAGTGTGTGTACAAGAGAATAGGTATGAACACCGGATGTTAAGGCAGACAATAAAATATACTTTATCAATTAAAATAAATATAAATAGATCTGCCTTGAATGAGGATTCCACATTTGCACAATTCGTTTGCTTTTTGTGAGTATGCTGTCAGCCCTGAAGATGGGATTGCAAATGAAGTCCAGAAAATTCGGAAATAAAAAGTGAAAAATCTTGTTTCAAAGTCATTTTCGGATAAACAGCTGAAGAATGGCTTCAACCAAAGCCAATAATCGGTGCACCTGGAAATGTAAAGGATTCAAGCTTTAACCGAACTACGAGTGCTATCAATTGTCCCTCACAAGAAAAATGCGGTCAAATCCACATCAAAAAGGACAGCACCGAGCATCAAAACTCTACATTTTTATATTAAGTTAACTCCACTTCTGCTGATATACATATTCATATAGGAGCTTGTCATCATCATCATGTCCAGCCATACAAAAGTCAAAAGTGACTAATGTTTCACTGTCATATAACCATAAGGAGTGAAAAAAGTATATAAATGAAAGCAGAAATAATATTTTAGACAAATTATTAGTGAGATTTGCGAGAGAGAGAGAGAGAGGCAGAGAGAGAAGGAATACCTTGCTACTATGAGTAATTTATCAGGATAACTCACAGAAATGAGGCAAACTAAACCTCTCCACAACACCATTATGGCCAAGTTAGCATTCGGGCAAGGCAACATCAGCAATACAGCTTCCTTGCGGATTTCACTGTATCACGTCATAAACAAACCAAACCTCGCAGCTAACTTTGCCCTACTAAGAAAAGAAAGTTACGAAGATGATTCTACTAGACATCTGCAACAAGATCGCCACTGAGCTCGATTCGATGCCATATCGCTAAGGGTTTCTAACCAAGAACTGTGATGCGCACGAGGACCCCATCCCGGCAGACGAGTGGGTCCTATACTACCCAATTTGGATGTAAGTGACTTCAATTGTTTCTGCCATGTCAAAATCTGCCCACCTTGTTTCTTACGCCAATTTGGTGCTGGATGAGAGAACAGAGCTCTACTGGGCAATCGAAATGAGGGCATACGCAAAACGTGACCGAGCCAACGAAGTTGATGGAGCCTTATTTGCTTTTCTAAAGACGAGCACTTATTGTCAGATCCAAAAATACGTCTACGGATGTCAACGTTAGTTATTCGTTGTTGGTAACCAACATGTGCTATACTTCTCAAACAACGATGATCGAATGCCTGTAAGCGTCTCAAATCATCAACTCTAAGAGGCCAAGTTTCACTAGCGTATAGTAAGACTGCGCGTACAGATGCATTGTAAACACGACCTTTAAGGCAAAGTGAAATATTCGCGTTTCTCCATAAATGACGAAGGTTCAAGAAAGCTACTCTAGCTTTCGCGATCCGTATTCTCACCTCGTCGGACATATTGCCTACGTTATTGATAGAGCTCCCAAGATATGTAAACCTGTCGACTATGTCAAGATCTTCATTCTGCAGTCGCAACGTTGGAGTGAGTGGTGGGTGATCCTGTAAAAGGATCTTACATTTAGAGGGTGCGAATTTCATACCGAAAGATGGAACAACGTCTGTTAATCTATTTAAGGTGGTCTGGGCAGCATGCTGATTGTCGAATAATAGTACGATATCGTCTGCATAGTCAAGATCGACTAGTTTATCTCCCGGGAGAACTTCAACTCCAGCGTCCTGAATGTGTGAGAGAGTGTTGTTCATAATAGCATCAATTACAAAATTAAACAAAAATTGGGAAAGTGGACAACCTTGACGAACACCACTGCTGGTTGTAAAGTTATGCGTTTATTCGTTGTAGACCTTAACGCGACCAGAAGTATTTGTGTAGAGAGCTCGTATAATATTAACAAATTTTGTGGGCACACCGCTTTCGACAAAATATGGAATAAAACATTGCGATCCACCGAATCAAATGAACCCTTGAAGTCTATAAAGGCGGCTATTGTGGGAGGGTGATATAAATTTCTCTGTTCAAGAACTTGCCTTAAGGTAGAAATATTATCTATAAAACCTCGTCCTGCGCGGAATCCGACCTGTTCTTCTCTTGTATGTGATTCGCGTGAAGCGCTAAGACGACGTAGGATAATCGAAGCAAATAACCTTGATACGAGTGGAGTCAAAATTATACCACGATGGTCATCGCACGAATTACGATTGCCTTTTTTGAAGACGGGAATGATGGTCGACTCATTCAAATCAAGTGGTATGGTTTCCTCATTCGATATTGTGCGTAGTGGAACTTATCTTGGACCAAAGTGTATTCGGATTTTCGCCATCCAGACCGGTTAGATTAGATTCCAGAATATTTTCATAATTTTGTCGAAATGACAGTTGATCAAGCTTGCCTACATCAATTTGGCGTTTATTCTTAATTATTTTCCCGGATTATTTTAGTGAAAATTTACAACGGATAAGTGCATGGTCCGAAACGACATAAGTATTCCAAAAAGAACGACAATCTTGGATGCACCCACGCCATCTATAACTAATTGCTACATGACCTATTTGAGTCCACCGTTGTCCGGGTGCTGGAGGACGCCATGTAGCACAACGTTTAGCACTACGTCTGAAGTTTGTACTACTTTAATATAGTCTATGTTCAGCACAGCTATCCAAAGGCCGTTCAACATTATCGTTGCGCGCCCAACAGGAGCATTCATGTCACCCATAACCAGGACTATATCAGAACTTCATGCTTAACTTACCAAGGAGCTTAATTCGGAGTAAAAAGCGTCCTTGCTTTCGTCTGTGTTGCAATCGGTAGGAGCGTATGCTGATACAACCAAGAGGTAACGATGATAACGGTTTTTTGCTTTGATTTTAGTAATGTATTTAAACGTGCCACACACAGTCGACTATTCAAAGGGATCCATTCAATTAAGCAACTCTTAGCTCGTGCAATACCAACGCCCCATTTACCGGTTTTAGAGAACTCATGTTCGAAGCCAATGACGCGTAGATATGTATTGTGCAACCAGTTCTGTATTGCACGTAGGATCCTGTATACTGGTTTCAGATACACAGCATATGTCGATTTCTAATTTATCTAACGTACGAGAAAGAGATTCTTAATGTTCAAGATGTTTTAATGTTCGAACACATCTGAGCTTTTACGGTCCATCTGTTCCACATTTGTTTATGGAGCCCCTTATGGTGAGTCGCGACTAAGCACGAAATGCATGTGTATATGAGATCATAACTTCTTTTCATTCTGACTATTGTGTATTCGTATAGTTCTATTTGATCTTATTTGTTACTAGGTGCGCAACACCTTATACACAAGAAAAGAAAATTACCAGTTGTTTGTTTATTTCGCTGAGGATTATAGATATGGCATACATATTTTAGCTTGCGCAAATCGTTTTAGTTTTTATAAATTGAAGAACTAATAGAAATCCGCTTATTTGGAGTGTGATTTTTACAAACGTGTTCAGCTATTGCGGAAACGTTCTCTCGTATACAATCTATGTTTAGTCTAAAATGCTATTTATCTCGCTACTTTAGTAATCGTCCAATCCGATCTATATAGCGCATTGAGCATCTATGACATGTGTAAAAATAAACAATTGCAGGGAGATTATCCTTGACATTTATCTTTAGCAAATGTGTTGCTGTATAAAATCATTAAATGTATAACAGGAATCTGAGAAGTCCTTCAATTTTGTAATTCTTCGAGTAAATATTTCTGATTATGTGTTCCATGTTAAAGGTTAACTGACATGTATCGTCTTTTGTTTGGATACGGCTTCACTCAGTTTTGTCGTCGATCATACTTCACGTTTCCTTCAACAAACCTTTCGGAATACTTGTTTTCTAATTATGTTCTTTTTTAACACCGCCAATAATTAAAACTAAAATTCTCCAGAACAGATTTGTTTTATTCTGTAGGATAAATTGCGTATTAAATACATCATTCGTAAATTTGGGAAAACGCTGTGGTAATGGATATATTATCCATTCCATGTCTGCTTTCGATAAATTTTCCTTTTGAGGCTTTTATCGTCCTGTTTCAATAACAATACGTCAAGGAAAGTAAACTGAACATCATGGTTTATGTTGCTAAAATGTTTAAGCATGTCTATATATTCAATTAAGTTAATGATAATATCATAAAAATATCTTAGATATGTATGGCAGTATTTGTGAAATTGATTGCAGTTTTGATATTTCCAGATAAACTATGTAGATATCTGTTAGTTGACTTTCAAACGGACTGCCCATCGTCACTCTATCAAATTGTGTGAAATGTTGACCAGTGAACATTAATTTAGCATATCTAGTGCATTGGTGATACTTTCACATGACCAGAAATCATTGGGAATAGTTGAATGATTGAAAATTTTGTCGACAGAGATGCCTTTAAATAGATTTTTGACGACGAACGAAATCATGTTCTTTTTATTCTTGACATTACGCGATTTTACTTCATTTACAATGTCAAGATTATCGCGAACACATTTTTTTCGAATTCTATTCGTACTGGTTGACGAATTGCTTTTAGTTATCCCGACAGTTCATGCTATAGAGCATTGATCATTAACATGGTGGATCTTAATGGAAGGAAGTTGCTCGTTCCAAATACTTTGCGTAATTTGAACATGCCGTACGTTCTGGCCGCGCGTGTACCGACTGGTTTTGCTCGTTTCAGAATTTGCATTGTCGGTTCTTCTTTGAATTGCATAGTTGTGCGCGTATTGAATCCACGGTTGTTTTCGTCTTTGTTAACTTAGCAAGGTTTAAATTTGTGTTCATTAAGGATATGACCCCATTGATTTATCTAATCAATGATATTCATAAGATTAGTACCGCAGCTTTTGTCTGGCTTCTTTAATCCAATTTTGGTGTTGTGTCACAATTCTTTGAGTCCTCCACCTCTTTCGAAAATTGAATCGATTGTGTCTCACTTTAATTAGTAAACCTATTTTCTATAAAACAGACAGAACTGTTTATTTATTAGACGGATATATGATAATAAAATATAAGCTGGAGTATAATTCTAGAGTAAGAACTTCCATTTAAACGTACCAATGGCGAATAACTATTTAAAACACGAAACAACTTAAATTTATGTAAATCAACGGTCTGAAAACAAAACGATTAAAAATGACACCTAATTCAATAATGCTTACCCGGACGAAGAGGATATGAAAAGCGATTGTACATGGGCTTCTGCGTGCTGACACTGTAGAACTCAGGTGTAAACCCATACTGTTTCCAGACAGAAAAATAGTTGGATAATTTGCGCATCGCTCCATCAATATCACCAATTAGAATCTTTTGAAAGCAGAAAAATATAATAAGCAATAATGCAATAGCAAATAAGTAGTCATTCTATGATGCTTTCAAAATTAAACCTGTAATATTTATGGAAACCAGATTTTTCGTTTCTGCCACGTTTCGTTGTTGTTCAGCCTGATTCTCACGTTGATATTTCAGCTAAGAACTGTACCAGCCATCAGCTGAAAAACAAGGAAGGAGCAATGTGGCTAAATGTCCGTCGGCTAGGTTAATGTACATTACAATTAAGGTTTAAAAATGAAAATTTGTCCTGATCACAAAGTATATCTACACCTGGTGCACGAATCTTCAAATCAAGTTTGTGAGCTTGAGATAAACACCGATCACCAGTCGCACGGCATATCAAAACTACCGTCCAGCAAATGTATACAGCACAAATTGATATGCAAGTATATATACATTCAGTAATGAAAGCAAATATCTATCGCACGATTGGACCAAAAAGCATACAATTCAATAAGGCAGGACTCTCCATTTGACACTGTTTGTCACTAGATTACCACATATTTTCATATTTTATAACGTCCTTTTATTCGTGAAAGTATAGGGATGCTCATCAAGGGACCAATATCGCAAATAATAGTATCTTCCTCAGAGACAATTGTTCTACCACTGACGCGGTTCCAGCTATCCAACGAATTTGCCTCGATAGCCTTGGGGCTAAGTTGTGCAACTGACCGCCTGAAACATGGCCCCAACTAATGCAATCAACCCTCCATAAGAAGGTTCGATGCTGATAGCACACCACAATGCGTCCAATTAGAACTGGTTGGATGGTAAATTGTGCTTACAAGCGTTGCTTAGCTGTGTCTATCTATTAATAAACTAAAAACACACGAATACATTCATTAAAAATTCTGTCCATGCGCTGGCAACTATAGCTCATCAATTTTCAATTCTTTATAACACAAATTAGGACCGGCAGTATGCCTAGCTTAAAGTCTATGAACTTCTTTGCTGAGTGAAATAGGCTGTCGATACCACAGTGATTTTTAGCAAGACAAACACGCTTTCATTTCACGGCAAAATCAGACCTATCTGGTGTCACCGAAGATCCTAGGTATACGAATTCGTTGAAGATTGTCAGCAGAACACCGATTAGCTCTGTCGTCGGCTTCGGGGAACAATTAGCAATAGCAAACATTTGCGAGACCTTTCGCTTTCGGCCGTACCAGATAGACCGTCCATTACCGGAGGCTGGACCTTACTGGTGATGTTTTAATTAAACAATCATTGATGTTGTAGTTTGATTTTAGGATTCATTTAGCTATACTGGTAAGGCTAATGCTTTGTTAGAGTTTCTCATGTCTGGAAGGCTCAAGGAGAAAAGTCAGACTAACTCAGTTTTAAATCTCTACTAAGAATAGGTGACCCAGTGACCATATAAAGCACAAACAAATACGACCTGCCTTGTTGTACAGCAGTGAGGCAACAGTAAATCATGCCATACACTAGTGTGTAGTAGATGGACAAGACTTGAACACAGTTAATGACACTTTGTAGCTCTACATACGTTTCTGTCACCAGTGAGTCATCGTCAGCAAGCTACCTTCACCACTACCACCGTTATCCACTCTCTGGAGAGTTGTCATGACCACAGAAAAGGCAACAACAATATAATCGAACAAGGCATATCTTTGTCAAACGCTGAAGCCCATCGCCAACGGTTGAAAAACACACATCAGCATGCGAATACAAGCGATATAATAATTATAAGCAGAGCTTGACACATTATACTGCGCAAGACTTCATAAAAACGACTGAGTAGCGTAAACGTGCAACGATAATTGGCTGTTGGTACTATGACGAAAATCGAGAGTGCGGTGGAGTGCACGAATTTTGCCCACACAGCCTATTCCAAAACGAAAACCTGCCTATGTTGACCTAATTAACTTCTTCCACTCTTGTCGATTTTTCTTTATGACAATAGTAATAACCACTTTTGAAACAGCATAGAGCTACTAGATGATACGATGCTTGGCAGGAGTGGCAGCGTTATCTACTTTTTCGGATAGAAACCACAACGGCACTCTTCCACCAATTCTTATTGATTCATTCAGTAAGATTGCGGCACTTGGTTTGCGCAGATCCTTCGAAATATCTATCCCGTCGAACATGTAAAATGCATAAGGAGTAACTTTGATACCGGCGGCTTCGCGGGTCTCCTTGAGATTACAAATCTCTGCCACCTCATAACATAATATGAATTTTGACGTCCATGTCGTAACAAGGTAAATGGATCACTTCATCGCTAACAACGCCGTTAGTCATATGTACTGGATTGAGCCGATTTCAGACATGCCTGACAAACTAAACTTCAGAAACTGACCACGCACATACACGTTTGGCAGAATGACCACAATTAATACGTCGAAAAGCACAAACAACTTGAGGCTGCTAAACTTAGATTATTTTATTTTATAAGCAAAATTAAGCCAGCTTTTATTTTCGTCTGCCACATGACTGGTAACTAATCATATGATCCCAGATGTTATATACCATTAGAAACCGACTGCGTTAATTGATAAACTTTGTTTAGCAGAATCAATAAACAAGTTACCAGGCTTTATCACTAAAAGAAACGCCGAGGATTGCTCGAGTCCTTCCTTCATTGCCCTGGCCTAGCAGATGCATTAGCATCTTTTAAGCGTTCTACACATTTGTATCCGTTTTTAATGCTAGGATATTCTGGCGGAATACAGACAGCCGCATGGACAGAATTTCAATCGGATTTTGTCGGTTAGAAAACGGTAATCAGATATTATTAAAAGTTAGTAGAGCATTTGAAATACGCTCATGCATCTCTGAGTGCTGCATAACTAATTTAGCTTTCGACATATATTCAATCAGTTTGATCCTTGCTTTTCCGTTTGCCGTCGTACTCTAATGATAATTATGGAAGGTGTTCGGATATTGTTGTAATTCTCCAATTTGGGTGAACTTTAGCATAAATTTACTATATCCATCAGGTTGGTATCATGTAGCACCGACTCGGAAACCATAGTGTTAGTATCCGGTACTCATCGATTTAAAAAAGGTATCAGTTACTAACACAATAGCCATAGTGTTAGTATCCTTTACAGACTCAGTATATATATTATATAGTGTGAGTTAGCATTGAAGTCGTATTGTCGTTGACTTCAGATTATGTTAGCCTCACTACTACAGGTTTACACATTCGTCTAGGAGATTGTACCGTCCTATTATTCCACATTCTTCTACCAAATATATAGTGGTTAAAAGGCGTAATACCGGCTCCTACTGATGAGTCGCCAGTAAGCACAGGAAAACGCAATCAATCCGCAGCAAGATTATACTTTCCGTTCTGCTGCCTTTGGTTTATCACTTCTAGTGCAAACTGAACTAATTTGTTACTAGGTTCGCAAAACCCTAATACATACTTACATATATATTGGTTCTTCGCAACAAACAGTATTTAATGATAATTATGGAAGGTCGTAACGTGTCAGCACGTATGACTGGCGGTAGTTTTGCAACTTGTTAAATAAAATGGGATTGGTGTTTACTACAAGCTCTCAAATTTGATTTAAAGTATTGTTACCATCACGCGCGCAATCAATGATAGTTTAATTGTAGTACCTCAATACAAGTGGCAAAAGCTGCAAAACGTTAATGCTGGTGACTGTTGCGGTGAACTAATATATATGCAATTCTTTAAATCAAGTTTGCGAGCTAGAAGTAAACACCAATCCCATTGTATTTAACCAGTTGTCGAACAACATAAAAAAACTACCGTTATGTTGTTCGACGACTGTTTAAATACAATGGGATTGGTGTTTACTTTAAGCTCGCAAACTTGATTTGAAGAATTGTTACCACCACCCGCGCAATCAATTATTGTTAAATATATATGCAAGTATGCATTAGGTGTTGCGAACCTAGTAACAAATTAGTTCAATTGTGACCAGAAAGATACACCAATGCCAGCATGAACGGAAATTATAATCTCGTGCACATTCGTTTCGTGCTGACATTACTATTTGGTGAAAATATGAATAATAAGGACATTTAATATCTCCTAACAAACTACGGTAGTGAAGCTAACGTAATCTAAAGTCAACGACAATACGACTTCAATGCTAACTCACACTATATAATATATATACCGAGTCTGTAAAGGATACTAACACTATGACTATTGTGTTAGTAACTGATACCTTTTTTGAAATCGATGAGTACCGGATACTAACACTATGGTTTCCGAGTCAGTACATGATACCAACCTGATGGATATAAATTTATGCTAAAGTTCACCCAAATTGAGAATTACAACAATTTCCTGAACACCTGTTACTCCAGTTAAACCATACACTCTGGCCTTCATCGATATCAGTTATCACATTTCGCGGTAAACATGACATCATTCAATTCAATATATTACAGTTAAATACTGTTTGTTGCGAAGAACTAATATATATGCAAGTATGTATTAGGTTTTGCGAACCGGTACTCATCGATTTAAAAAAGGTATCAGTTACTAACACAATAGCCATAGTGTTAGTATCCTTTACAGACTCGGTATATATATTATATAGTGTGAGTTAGCATTGAAGTCGTATTGTCGTTGACTTCAGATTATGTTAGCCTCACTACTACAGGTTTACACATTCGTCTAGGAGATTGTACCGTCCTATTATTCCACATTCTTCTACCAAATATATAGTGGTTAAAGGGCGTAATACCGGCTCCTACTGATGAGTCGCCAGTAAGCACGAAACGAATGTGCACGAGATTATACCTTTGCATTCCATATATATTTATTGCGGTTTGAGCCTCGCTAGCCAGTTTGCCTTCGTACTATGATGATGATCATGGAAGGTTGAAACGCGTCAGTGCGTGCGACAGGCGGTACTTTTGATATGTTGTTCAACGACTGGGTAATGGGATTGGTTTTTACTTCATTTAAAGAATTTTTACCTGCGAAATCCATTAATGTTTAATTGTATTGTTTTTATATAAATGTGGCGAAAGCTGCAAACAGTTAATGTTCGTGACCGCACAGAAAATTTGCAGTCGACATTTCCACTCAAGTAAGATGTATGCGATACTATAAGAGATGAGAGCCGCATATCTAAATTTGATTTCCATATATATTCAATGCGATTTTATCCTCGCTAGTCAGTTTGCCGTCGTACTCTGATAATCATGAAAGGTCGAAACAAGTCAGTGCGTGCGACTGGCGGTAGTTTTGCTACGTTGTCCGACGACTGGTTAAATACAATGAGATTGGTGATTATTTCAAGCTCGCAAACTTTATTTAAGAAATCATTATCCACTTTGTTATGAAATATGTTTTATCTTCTCAATAAAAAAACATTTTGTAATATTCGAAGGCAGTGGACATTATAAAGGATATATATGAGTGTGTAAAGTAATATTACGATATACATATGAAGCAAGTTGCATCCTAGTCACGTGCGGACTTAGAACAATTTAGTTACTGTCAAATGTTGTAATTCTCAGTGCTACTATAAATTATAAGTACAGATGCTGTGAAGATAAATCGTTCCATCGTTAGCATCTAATATTGAATCAAAGTCCAACTACTTTGGCCGCGATCAGCATCACCTACTACATTTTTCTAGCCTTCACCACGGCCTTCAACTCAGCATATCAGTTTCAACTAATCTTAGTTACGAATAATTAATATATGCTCGTGTGTATTATCCTCATAATTATTTTTTATCGTTGCATAAAATTAATTGACAAACAATTTGAAAAATTAACACACAGAAGTAAGTAATCAAGCATTACACTTGGGAATATAAATTTTCTTATTTTATTTAATAGATTCTGAAAAGTAACCACGAATAAATTTAATAAGAATCCAACCAAGGTAACAAGGCATAGTATTAAAAATGAGTTTAATTTATTCTTCTGATCATATTTGTACTAATTTGTTAACAGGTTTGTCAGTTGTGTCAAATTACCTGAAGACTAGGCCAAAAAGCTTCTAGACTTTGAAACACTAGCATTTTGACATCCCCTTGTTCCATGTTGACGATGGCGCTCCAATCACCATGATTCATGCGCTCATCAATACGTTCACGATATTCTGCAGTAAAATATTTATAAAAAATATAAAAATAAGCATTAAAAATCGGACACCAACATTCGCATTTCAAAATGATCAGATACAAATTGTTACCTATTTTAGCAGGACGATAAGATAATATTTTTCTTCTCGGGACATAATTGCGAAACTGAAATGTAACTTTTTATAGTAATAACCTTGTAAACACCATCGAAAGGAATCGCAATAGATAGGTAGATAATCACACAAAGCGGCTACTTGACATACCATAAGGTAAAAATGTTCAAACTCGAAGTATAAACAAACGGACGTATTTATCAAGTTTGCGAGCTTGAAGTAAACACCAACCCCATTATATTTAACCAGACGTCGAACAACATAACAAAACTACCGCCAGCCGCAACGCACTGACGCGTTTAGACCTTTCATGATTGAGATTTAGCAATTTTACACATATTGTAAATTACTGCGTTGTGGTATCCTTGAGCACATATCGAACATCCTAAGACATATCATATTAATTAATTTGAGAAATGTATCTATTATTAGCATCCGACTTCCATTTAAGGCTCTTCTGTTATGCTGTAAATAAAACAGATAAAAATGAATTGTGTATTAGTTTTTGCACTCATAGTAACAAATTTGTTCAACTAGGACCAGAAGGATTAACTATAAATGTGCAATCTCATTTACACATGTGTTTCATGCTTATGTGTGACTAATCATTAGGAGCCAGTATTACGCCCTATACGACTATATATGTGGTTAAGAAATGTGGGATAATTGGACGGTATAATCTCCAATACGAATGTGTATAAAAGCAGTAGTGGAGTAAATTCAAATCCCTGTACGAAAAAGAAAATATTTTAGACATTGAAGGCGTATATTCGTGAAATGCTCAATGGAATCACGTTATTTTTATAATTTTTCATCAACACTATTTGAAAAACTTTTTTTTTGTATTTTGCACTTCCATTGAATAGTGTGCCAATCATGGTTATGGTCACGTTTTTTAAATGTACAAATAAGGCCTTTTAACATATTACGATATAAGAGCTGTAACGCCTAAGTGGGTATTTTTCTGCGTGTATATGTATGTATGCATGTAGAAATATTATTTGCTGTAGTTAATTGGAGGAACCGCTTTGGCCTGTGTTTGTGCAAGTCTCATAACAAATATTGGTGTTTCATTAGTTAAGCGGACGTTACGCATGTATGCATTTGCATTTGAAACTGCGTAGAAATCAAACGACCATTGGTTGCGCGGGCGGTGATAACAATTATAATAATCAAGGTTGCGGTCTTGATATAAGCACCTGACCCATTAATTACTTACATATGTGAGTGTAATCTAAGAATTGTATAGTGTACTGGATGAATTGCATTATCTAAACCATACAATTCTTAGTTTACACTGACATATGTAAGTAATTAATGGGTCAGGTGCTTATATCAAGACCACAACCTTGATTATAATAATTGCGTAGAAATCAGTTAAATATAAATAAATGTATGTCCACGACCATATAAGTGTAACTAAAATTCCTTACGTCAATTCCTCTTTGCATGCGTAAGATTTATTATTTTGTTTATATTGTGAGTGGTCTATGTGGTGAGGAAATGCGCAAGATAATGTGAATACACCAATCAAAAATTCGTGTCATGTTAAACACTCAAGAATTACCAAAATAAAAAGCTTAATTTAGGCAGTAAGTTAAAATGAATGAGGGGAAGTAAATAACATTTAAAACGTAACTTCTGAAAGAAAGGTCATTTTAATATTGTAAGGAAAATCTTATATTTAACATAAACGTTCATCAATAGACGGTACGCTCTATAAGAAATTTATGTTAATAGATACAATAAGATACCAGAAAACAAAGGATAACATTACAAGGTAATCTTTAAATTATTTAAAAGATCGTTAACTAATCATCCCCACCATCTAAAAATTAATGATAATCCAGCGTTCGTACAATTTTACTTTCTCAGTCATTATGTTACCTGTCGGTTTAATTTTAATAGATTCTCTATTCAATTCTGTAGATCTATGACCACAAATTAATTCGAGTCTACAATCATCTCTGTTACTTGTACGCCTCATTTTTAGTGTATGACACAGATTATCTGACCAACTTAAACGTCCATATTTGTAGGCAGTACTATTTTCTCCTCTTCCTATCGTATTATGGCGCATGGTGTTAAACAAATGCACTTACAACTTTCTACCTTCCTGATGTGTCTAACGGTTCAAATGTCTCCTTTTTGTTAGGAAGTTCAATGCTTACGCTAAGGGGCTGTCTTAAAATTGATTTTCGATGCTACCTTTTTCCACTCGCTTAGTTTAGTGTCAGGTATTACTATGAAACTCCGATCCTCCTTTGAACTACCTGACTTCGTGTACTTTCAATTATGATTAAATTTACATACAAGGTTCTTCTATTAACTTAAGAAGACACCCGTAAGCACTAAATATTTATCGCGGTATACCTAACCTAGTACCCAATAGGTTGTATTTTAGAATCAGATATCGAATTGTCATTGCCTGTAAGATATCGATTTTTATTTTATACGGATCATTTAATTTGAAATTAAGGATATCCGAGTAAGTATCCTACTTATAATCATCAGTTTCAAATTTTGTACCATTGCCTATTATTTTGGCCTCCAGAAATAGTAATACAACAAATGATTTCTTTTCATACCTGAACTTGAGTCCAATTACCTGATTAGTTAAGATTAAGAACGTTATTATGCCATCCTCAAAATAACTAACTCTTTGGGCTATAGGCGCGTCATATCAACAAGCTTTTATTTATGAAGAGATATTCTATCGGAAGTGGCAAATGTCTTTTTCTATTAGAACAAAATAGATTTGCCTATAAAAACCTCCTAACGTATGCAAACGCATTCCGCCCTTCTAACGAAAAACCTAATAATGCTAAAGCTAATTCAGAAACAGTTTGAGGAAGCAGAACAACTTGAGGTAATAATTTAAGACTAAAATATTGACAAAAAACAAAAATACATTGATTATAAAAATGTTAGCAATCAACGTAAAGAAACTTTACCATTAAATAAAGCTGCACGTATTGAATACTTATCTATCAGTTAGGAAACTTTAACAAACACTCTAGGATTATTACGATATAATAGCATAATGGAAGTAAAAAGCTTGCCTCTAAACATGGCGTCAAGTTCGGGTTTGCGTAATAAAATTGAACCTTTAAGCAGATACTCAAAGTACGAATCCACACCCGCACCAATGCTAGCATCCTTGGCTGTCCAAACACCTTTCTGCACATCAATGTGGTTTCCGACCAGGCCAATTTTCGATTTGTGTTTCCAGAGCGAACGAATTGCACGGATGGCTGCATTCTCATATCTGGGATCGCCTTAAATATCAATTAGATTAATGCATGTTATGAAAATGTAAAAAGTAGTTTAAACTATATTTCCGAGCCAACTTTATATCATCCGAGTTATGGTATTACATATAATAATGTAATCTCTCTAATTACATTCATATTCATTTTTATTAATGCGCACATAGCTGTTTAATTCTACACGTGAATGTGCGTTTTTGATTATGATACAAGATAAGTAAATTTGGTTTCTCCCATTCTATAAAGTAAAGTTCTTTGATTTTTATTAACTACGGTTATTCAATAAGATTGTTATTTGTTAAACGAATTTCATAGAAAAACGTTCTCAATACTTATGAAGATTCAAAGAGCCTCGGCTTAAAAAGTTAAAGAAAAATAGTCCTCAAGTATTATCGTTGGAAGACAAACAGAGGCTTTATTAAGCATTTCCTTCATACTGCTGCAGATAATACCTGGTACGCCAGCGACGATATTTACAAGCGGCCGAGCTTAAGTATTGGCGTCCAGGAAATGTGTAACTGAATATATATATATATATATATATATATATATATATATATATATATATCCGTTTGCAGTGCATTGAAATACGGATAATCTGTGCGTGGCCTTATGTAATAGAATGTCAATCGGATACGGACAATAAAATAACTGGCCATATTCATTTATTAAATTAGTGGAGCAACTGTGGTACATTCTGGCATCAGGTACTGAAGACAACCAATGCCTGCTTTCAAGAATGTGGTCGACCTGAGTAAAATTATGTAACAATCCTACCTGTATAGTGGCGTCTTCAAGACAAACGCAGTATGCAATTGTTCTGTATTGACTCTGGAGATTTTCCTTGAGATCCCCTGATAACCGGACCTCAACGCTTCTACGTTACTTGTGTCATCATACCTTATTCAAGAGCACGTTAACTCT
Source organism: Eudiplozoon nipponicum (assembly GCA_029291075.1). Classification (NCBI taxonomy): domain Eukaryota; kingdom Metazoa; phylum Platyhelminthes; class Monogenea; order Mazocraeidea; family Diplozoidae; genus Eudiplozoon; species Eudiplozoon nipponicum. The sequence goes on along the minus strand of JAQBSW010004867.1, from coordinate 14,256 downwards.
ACATAACCTTCCGCAACCGACCTACATATCATACTGAGAATGTATTTCTGAACTGCGTGTGCTTCTCTGGCTCATAAGATTCATATCTGACAAATGTCTCATTGAACAAGGGATCAGCCTAGGTGTAGAAAGATATACCATTCAGCATAAACTAAAGCAATAACTATACGTAAACGCACATTTCGTGCTTAATGGGGACTCATCAGTAGGAGACAGTACTACACCTCATATCTATTCCATACTAGGTCAAGAAAAGTGGGACATTTGGAGAGTTAAATCTTCTATATGAACGTGTATTCAAGAACTAACGGAGCTAACACGCGAGTTCAAAAGCAACTCAATATATATAATATATACCGAGCGTGTAAAGAGTACTAATACAGTTTTTGATATACGGAACATGTAAACTATACCAAAAAGAGATTTAAGATAGGATAATTTTCACTAAACTTGACAATTATAACCAAATCTGAACAAAAATTACTCCAATAAATTCATTACTATGCACAGAAATACATAAGTCATTGGTGAGTAATGTTTCCTAATAAAATAAAAAATGAAGACAAAACGATTAAATTGGGAAAACACATTATCAAATAAGATTGATTTATGAAGGGGAGGATCAAGTTAGTATGACTTTTTTCATCTAGATGCCACACCGAAATGAGGAAAACTAAGCGTCTACACAACACCGTTATGGCAGTCAGCTTTGAGGCAAGACAACATCAGCAATACATCTTGCCTGCTGTTTTCACCATATCATATCATAAACACAACCAAACATCATAGTTAACTTCGCCTAACTAAGAAAAGGAAGTTACGAAGATGATTTTACAAGAAATCTGCAACAAGATCACAATTGAATTCGATTCGATGCAATTTCGCGCAGGGTTTTCAACTAAAAACTACGACTGAGATCAATACTGCCAAATTTGAAAATAGTGTACATAAACTGGTTCTGCCATGTCAGTCTGTCCCCACTACGGCAATGTGGCTCTGGGTGAGAGAATAATCCTTTACTGAGCAGCAGGATCGAGGGCATGCGCAAAACGTAACCGAGCCAACGCAGTTGACTGAGCCTTATTTGTTTTTCTATAGGGGAACACTTGTTGACTGATCCAAATGTAATTCTAAAGATCTCAGCGTTATTCATTGGTGGTGCCCAGCATGTGCTATGTTTATCAAACAAAGTTAATAACTGTTTAGTGTCTATTATTCTTGATGAAAACTGGTGTATGCATACATATATATATATATATATATATATATATATATATATATATATATATATATATATATATATATACAGGGTCAGCAGGAGAATTATGAGTAAATTAAAATATAAAAATCAATTATTAATTATTAACTCAATTATGACCATCAAAATAATTACATACAAATTGTTGTAAACCTTGTAAAAAGTAATGAGAACCTCTATAGCATCAATTACTTGTAAGTGTTTTAAACATTTGGAGATACTTGTACTAAAATGATTCTACGAGTTAATTTCAAAATATGGTTTTACCAGTTAAACGAGATAGGGTTCCAAATTCTAGAATAAATGTGCCCACACCAGCGACGCATGTTTCAGATGTTTCATTTGGTGGAACATCACCAGAAGCGAGATTAACAGTACCATATGGCATTCCAGTTTCAGTATTAAAAGCAGGCAAAATTTTCTCAGCAAAACGCTCAGCAAGACGTAATAAAGGACCAGTACATGGCCAGCCAGGTTCTAATTCCAATCCTGCACGCTTAGATAGCAAATGAGCAGAAATGAGTCCACCAATTACACGTATATTTGTTTCAAATACGGATATATTGACATCTTTCTTTGTGTCGACATTAGCTAAAACCATTGCGACTGCTCGACGAAATTCAGAATGATTCCCCATCACAACCAAAGTATCGAGAGAATCAATCAAAGATAACGAAAAGCTTCCCCAAGTATCCTGCCCATCACAAGTCAGTGGTCGCAGCTCATCAAGAGGATAGGCATATTGCAAGTAACCATCATATGCAAATTCAAACATCTTTTTTGCACGGTTTCTACAATTAAAGAAATAGAATTTTACTTCAGGTCCTTCATGTCATGGTGCAAAGGAAACGCTCGATGGAAAAACTCAATTAGAATAACAAAATGAAGAAAGAAAACTGGATTCATGTTTGGAGAAACCTCGTTGGTAAGAAATTATTCTGAAATAGAAGTGTACACTGTTCACATAAAATAGTGCGAAGTTTAAATATGTATTGAACTAAGATAATGATGAAAACAGTATCCCTAAATACTATTGTATATACCGTATTAGTAAGAAAAACTAGTAAATTCAACAGTTAAATATCTTTACATAAATTGTTTTGCGAAAGAAACCAGCTATCCTAAAAATTAAAAATATCAAGATATAAAACAAAATAATTATGTATGAAAGTGGTTAGTGGCGACCAGAAAATGTCCATCGTTAATAATCTCAATGGGACTAGGGAAGAACGGGTTAGTTTAAGTACAATTTGCTTGAAACTTCTAGAATACGAATTTCGGTAAGAGCCTGGATTAGACAAGAACATAAGGAAGAGAAGAAAAATATTTTTAGCGACTGCTTTTGATAATCATAGCAAACAATCTATACGACGTTTTCATAAAGAAACAAAGAAAAGGCAATGGCAAAAACATAACTAAAATAACATCAAGAACTGACTAGCGACCAAACGCCTGCAAGATATTATTAAATCAAATGCTCGAAAACTGCAGGTGAAAAAAGGTAGCTAATTACCAAGTTATATAACACAAAGCCACGTCACAACATGACAAAGTTTGCAAACCCAAATTTTCAATGTTCAAAACCTCAAAAAATGCAGTAAAATAAGTTAGATCAGCACGAAAATTCAGCTGCGTACGATACACGATATGGAATGAAATAATTGCTAAGGAGATTATTAAAGTAAATCCAATGCTAAAAGAGAAAATTGTATTATACACGATTTACAGTTGATAAAAGATATGATAGAATCTGAATAAGTTTAAGAAGAAAACTGATTGTCAGCGGAAAGGTTCTAGAATGGACATAGCTAGTCTCAACGAATTGCTGAGCCCTGTACTATAATACTTGAGATTAAAACATGTGGTTATAATTAGTAATAGATAGTGAATATAAATATAAGTTACATATAAAATAATTAAATAAACAAATAATATAAATTTTTGTACTGCTAGGAATGGAAAAAAGGAATTAATAGCACAATATATTCTAACACAAACATTGATATTGTGTCTTAAATGTAATTTATTTATATATAACGGTTAATTAACGCTTGTTTTTTCAAAAATTTGGCATTTCTGTAAGTGAGTTAAAATGCGGAACGTGTAAACGCCCCGGCCTTAGGTAAATGCCGTACGACGTTACAAACTCGGTTAAGGTGCTCTGAAAAGAGATTTTTTACTGATAGGGAGACCTTTAAGAGGGCCTGGTAATGCGTTATCCTGAATTGTTCAGAGTGTGAAGATGTACTAGAGCCTTGGGTGGACTCTGGTTGTTGTCGTTCTATTTGTAGTGTTGTAATCACGATGTGGATAACGTCGTTCAGGTTCTGCAATTAATTGACTCGTCCCGCTGGTTATACCGCAACAAGATGAGTCACGGATGTAGCCAATTGTTGGTGAAACTATCAAATCACCAGCGTAGGTATTGACAGCAGACAGAACGCACACGCGTGACGCAAGGCAGAATGCAAATGCAACTACTGACTTGCATGGTAAATTGCCGTGCTTAAATAGCATGCCATGCCTACTTGCACACTATTGGTTAAACGGCAAGTTTCGCTTTTTTCTCATTGGTGCAACGTAAATAAAATTGAATTTAATTTACGCAATATGTCGGACATTAATTTGTGTCGTTACAACACTTTCCTCTCTGAAAAAAAGGAAAGAAATTCCTCTCTGCGAGGCTAGATAAGAAATGCATGACAGAATTCGAACCAAGTTAATCAAAAAATATTATGAACCCATAAATGCTGGGCTTAAATATGCTTGTTGGTTGCTTCAACAATGATATGATGCCAGGTAACCACTAGGAATTGCTACACAAATTGTTAGCTCTAGTGGTCGGTCATAGCACGTGAGGCAAAATAGAGCAGTGTAAGTTTTGGGAGCCGCAGCGTGAAGATTTCGAGGTAAATCGCCTCTGAATTTGCCAGGTTTAAGTTAAAACCTAAGCAGGTTGGATCGTTGTCAATGTGTTTGTATACGACCAAAGGAGCTAGAGTGCTCGACGTTGTGGTCATGACATTTGTAGAGTGGTCTTTGTGCAATTGATAAAGTTGAGATATGCATTGAAAGTGGCCTGTACCATGATATGAAGCTGATCACTACTTAGTGTTGCTACACGAAAGCGTTAGCTCTAAGTAGCTGGTCATACCAAAATAGGCAGTGTAATGTATAATTGAAATCTGGGTGACGCGCGCGGTTTAAAATGGCTCAAACTTTTTTGAATACTGAATTAGAAAAAATTATTACGGACCTTCAAAACTCCATGAAGGAGCTTAGGGAGGAAAATAAAACTTTAAAAATACAATTTTAAAGCTACAGTCGGATGCTAGCAACTATTCAGCAAAATTGGATGTATCAGAGAGGAGAAATGATAATTTAAGCGCAAAAATTGAGCAATTGACCGTTGCGTTAAACAATAGGATGGATAAATTAGAAGACAATGTTAAACCATGGATTGAGTTAAGCGAAATAACTAAGGAAGATGACATATCAACAAAAAGCAGTTCTTCTGGGGAAGAAATATTGAATATCTTGTCTAATGAAGTTTCTGCGAGAATTGGAAAACAAGAACAATTAATTTTATTTAATCTTAAGGAAAATGCTGATCATAAGGATGTTGAAAAGTTAAATGCTCTAATAAGAGATACGACTGAAGCTGAAATAACTAAATGCTTTAGAGTGGGACAAAAATCGGAACGTCCAAGACCAGTTGTGATAAAATTGTCAAAAAGGCCGACGAACAAGCAAGTTGAGGATATTAATAAAAAGAAAGAAGAATGCAGTAACTTTCAGAACATATTCATCACTAGAGACAAGACGTTTCTGCAAAGAAAACTGGCTGCGGCAAAAAAGTTAAAGAAGAATCTAGACCAGAAATCAAGTCAAGCGGAAATAGTCACAATAAAGGCTGTGTCAAACGACTCTAAAATCACAAAAAACGGGGTTTCGTTAATGAATGTGGTGGACAGCGGACAGTTACGAACCATAGATACGGTACCCAACAAACGAAGTATAAGGAAACCGAAAAAGTTAAATCAGTAACTATTGATGATAGTAAAGATGAGTTGTCCTGTTCATATACATTATTTTATGCTAATTGTAGAAGTATTAAGAATAAAACTTTTTTGTTGTGTGATTTTATAATAAGTAACAATTTTGACTTTATAATACTATCTGAAACCTGGCTGAACAAGAACATTGAAAACTATGAATTTGACATTCCTCATTATTCTCTATTTAGGAAAGACAGATCACTGGATAAAAGAGGTGGAGGAGTACTTATTTATAGCAAATCGATATTAAATGCAACAGTGTTACATTCTAGCGAATATAATTCTGTCATTGATTTTGTATCTATACAAATTGATAACCTGATTCTTATCGCGGTTTACAGACCGCCGTATGCTAATTTACATGATGATCAAATGTTTATCAATTCCTTTCAATCTATTTTTGACTGCCATGGTTATATTATTGTGGTAGGAGATTTTAATAAGGTGCATGACTGTGAAATAATCAATCTTTTTTCTAATCATGATCTTAAGCAGATTATAAAGGAACCAACTAGAGGTTCGGAATGCTTAGACCATGTATATTTAGAAGTTGAAGTGTTGAACTCACACAGTTATGATGTTGTAAATTACTTTAAAGAATTGGATCATAAACAAATTATTTTACAATGGAACATTTTGAGTAGCAAAACATTGACACCTAATTTTGAAAATGCTCACGTGCAATGTTCCAGAATCAACTGGAATCTTTTTAGAGAATTAAGCTTATCAATTGATTATGAAAGTTTATTTATCATGAACGATGACGAATTTGTTTCTTCTGTTTCACTGTTATTATCTGATATATTTAGAGCATCAACATTTACGGATGTAATACCAAAGCGAATCAATAGGAAGTTATGTAAGCTAAGAATCAAACGAGATAATATAATGAAATGTAGTCTTATCAATAGTATTAAAAAAATGAGGTTAGATATGATCGATAAAGAAATTAATTCATCACTGCTGATAATCCGTCAAAGATCAGAGAGAATTATTTTGGCCAAACTGAAGAGTAATCCTAGACTAGGATACAAACTCCTCACAGACTACGGTAAATATAAGGAAAAATTAAACTTTATATTACCTGTGGGTAAAACTGATTATGAATTTCTCTGTGAATTGGATGAAGTATTTGGCAACTTGTTATGTAATCCGCAGAAGGAAAGCAATTTTATTGATCTAACGGATCCTTCGGGAAACCAGGATCTAGGACTTGTTATTGACAGTGATGCATTGATAGAATTAATGTTAAAAATAAAATCAAAAAAACAAAAAGATCACCTTGGTATATCGATTGATAACCTACTTCAATTACCCTTAAATTTTATGAATGCGCTCTGCAATTTTATAAATAGAATTTTGAAGAGTGGGATATTACCAATCGATATACTAACAATAGTAGCTAAACCTTTGCCTAAAGTAAGTAAACCAACGTGTGCCAGTGATTACAGATTAATCTCTATTATTCCCTCGTTTTTGAAGATAATAGAACGATTAATACTTGATCATTTAGAACGTATGCTGCCGGCTGATTTCGATGTATGCCAGCATGGCTTCACGAAAGACAGGTCGACAACTACTAATATGCTCTCTATGTGGAAACATGTAATTACATTAGATGAGAAAAAGTTAGATGCATTAATTGTATTCATAGATATCTCAAAAGCTTTTGACTCTATATCTTTTGATGCTATCTTGAATGCGATTAATTTATTGAATATTGATCCGAATATTTTTAGATTACTTAGGTACTACTTATATAATCGAAGAATGAGTATTCAAGTAAACGATTTGGTATCTAAATCGAAAAGGGTAACAAGTGGAGTTCCACAGGGATCCAGTTTGGGACCAATATTATTTAAAATTGTATTTGCATATTTGGAAACTAAGATTCCTAACGGTCGAGTTTGCAAATTTGCTGATGATTTGAAAATAATCTTTCCAATTGATCCAAATAATGTGACACTTGATTTGTATGATTTAAGTAGATATCTGTTAACACTAGGGCTGAGAATAAACAGTAAAAAGACGAGAGCTTTAAAAATAGGTAACAGAACAGATTTTAAGTATGTTTATTTTCATGATGCTGAGATTAATGATGTTTTTGAGATTAAACTTATGCAAGAAATTAAGGATTTAGGCATAACTATTCATTGTACGGCTTCTGCTGAGAGACATATTGAAAGGATAGTAGGCAGTGCCAAGAACAGATGGGCATTGATAAATAGAAATATTATATCACATGAAATAAAATTCAAAATGTTTATAATATGGATTAGACTGATACTAGAATATGCCGCCGCTACTTGGAATCCCTTAACAAAGGGTCTGTCTAATAAAATAGAAGCTGTACAAAGAAAAGTTGTGAAGCAAATTAGTCCTATCTCCTGCACTATATACGCCACTAGATTACAATTTGTATCACTGCATCCTTTATGGTTTCGGAGAATGTACTATTGTATAAAAGTTTTCCATTTAAACCAGTGGTCTGGTGCCTATATGAATCCCATAAGAAAGAGTCATGAAATTGGAACCAGATCTGGTCATTCTGCAATATCTCCACCTTTGATTGGGAATGTTGCGAGCAAACTGTTCTCGTTTCCAAAAATTTACAAAATTTATAATCACTTGCCAAAGGGGCTTAGAGAAACGCCTCCAACTAAAATGTCTTTTAAATTTTTATCTACTGAACTAGAAAAAGTGTTTAATCCTGATGATATTTTTAATTTTGATTATGATAATACTTTTTCATGGTTAAATAAAAGCCAAGATTAATTGTTTCAGCAACAAATGTAATATTCGAGTTATAACTTAAATTTTCAATTTTGATTAAGAATCTATCACTGTTTACAGCTGATCTTTCAGATGCCGATAAACTGTACAGTACACTTAATTGCATATATATATGTGATGTGATATCTTTTTATATTGTACATTTTCTAATTTTATTATTTAATGGAACATGTGTGGTTTGAATCCAAATAAAGATATTCTATTCTATTCTATTCTATTCTATGTGTGAGAAATACATTATAATGTAAAAATATATACATTAAAATCAAAGGTAACTGCATAAAAATATGTACACGAACATTGCCTCAGAGATGGTATAATACCAAAGAACTGTTCAAAAATGCTACACAATTGTTAGCTAAGAACAGCTGGTTATGCCACGTGAGACAAATACGAAAAATAACGTAAGGTTAAAAAATTTTGATAGATAATGTTAATGTTTTAAAAAAAATTAATTACGCGTTATACAAAGCAGGATATTGAGATTGTGGGCAGACGGAGCCTGAGACGTGTGTAGAAGGTTGAACGCTCTCAGGATCAGGTGGTTCGATAAACGGTTTCAACCTGTCTATGCTTACTGATGTCGGTGTAGCGCCTTGCATAATAATGAAGTATTTTGGTTGTCTGAGTAAAATCGGGTAAGGACCGCGATACTTTGGTTGTAGTGGTGCAACAGCATTATTGTTGCGAACGAGTACTCTCTTGCAGCTGTGGAGCTGTGGGTGAACGAAGACTGGACGAGGCGTGTGTCTCGGCTGCTGTTCGGACATGTTACCGAAATGAAGTCGAAGGCGGGTAGCTTTGTCTTGTGGGTCATCTTGTGCCGGTAGTAGGCGTGGGAGCTGACTAGGCAGGTGTAGATCCATGCCATACAAAAGTTGTGACGCAGATGTTTTAATGGATTCACGAGTACGGGAACGCATGGCAAGCAGAACTAAAGGTAGTGCATCGACCCAGTTGCCATTAATGGACGAGGATGCTAAAGCTGCTTTGAGTTCCCTATGCATTCTCTCTACCATGCCATTAGCTTGGGGATGGTAGGCAGTCGTCTGGCGTAAGATGCATCCCATGTACCGCAAGGTGGTTTTGAAACGATCAGATGAGAAGCAAGTGCCTCTGTCCGTGATGACCCCATTGGGAACACCATAATTGGATATCCATGCAGAGATAAAACCGTTAGTTACTTAGTCTGCAGAAATGGTACCAAGAGGTAATGCCGCAGGCCACCGTGTAATTCTATCGATCATAGTTAGAAGGTAGCTGAAACCTTGAACCTTTGTCAGATGAACTATGTCGATGTGGACGATGGCTAGGCGAGAAGTAGATGGAACATGTTGCAACTTAGAACGAGTGTGTCGTGAGAATTTATTTTTCTGACAAATAGCACACTCTGAGACCCATCGTTTAACATTCTGCCTAAGTCTGTGAACCCAGAAACGATATGTAAGAAGTCGGACAGTCGCTTGGCTTCCTGAGTGAGAAATTGAGTGAATTGAATCGAAAACCTTTCTCTGAAGGCTGGTCGGCAGAACTGGCTTGTTGGGCTGCGTACCCGTGAAGTAAACAATTGGTAAGCCTTCCCACAGACGGCATATGAACTTGGTTGGGTGACGGGCTATTGATCTTTGAATGTGAATGTCACCGCGTTGTTCAGTTCGCAGGAGAGTTGGCGTTAGTGCAGGTTCACTGAGTGCCACGGAGTTGACAGTGAATGGTGACGGCGAAGGTGGTTGTAGAGAGACGTCTGGCCTGGACAGGGCATCTGCAATGAAGTTCTGTTTGCCCTTGACGTGAAAGACGTCAAATTGCCATTCGCTTAGACGAGAAAGCTGTCTTTCCACTCTGGCAGGGTACTTGACGATAGATGAAGTTGCGTTTCGAAGTGCGCTAACCAGTGGTGCATGATCTGTGAAAATAACAAATCTGCTACAGCAAATGATGCTGATAAAATGGCGCACTGCGTCGTGGATGGCGAGCAGTTCTCGGCCGAAAGTGTCGTACCTCGTTTCTACTGGTTGGAGAGTACGCGAGTTGAAACTGATAGGCTACCAAACTCCGACGATCTCTTGTTCCAAATTGGCTCCAATAGCGAATTCAGAAGCATCCGTCGTGAGTAGAAATGGCTTTTCGAAATCTGGATGTGTTAGCATTGTGGCATTTGCTAACGAGTTGATGGCAAGTCGAAGTAATTCCTCGTCTTCGGATGACCAATCAATGATGGAATTCTTGCTAAGTCCTTTTCGGTTCCGCAGGTGCCTATACAAAGGATAAAGTTGTTTTGAAAGGCCTGGAAGTAAATTGCGATAATAGTTTAGTACTTCCAGGATTTTTTGCAACTCGCTCACAGTCCTTGGTGACTTGATATTCTTGATTGAATTCGTCTTTGACGGTAACGATTGAATAACTTGGGCCGTGATACGATGCTCTAAGAAGTCGACGAAAGGAAATCAAGGCCTATTATATTATGTGAGACCTTGGCAATGATGAAGTTGTGGGAAAATTCACGTCGTAGACCTATGTTGAGTGTGCGGTACCGGCAGCCATATGTTGGTATTGGCTCGCCTGTAGCTGTTGCGAGAAGAACGCCTAGCGACATCTCGGCCATTGAATCACCTTTGAGAACTGAGACTGCCGCACCTGTGTCTACGATGAACTCTTCGCCAGTTTTGAAATCAAGAAGGTGCAGAAGTTCGTTTGGCTGTTTGGCCGGGTCATGCAAACAAGTAGGCTGGTGATTGCGACCGGCATTGTCTGTTTGGTTCTCTATGTGAAAAATTCGGCGTGGACGAAAAGAGTCGACAGGGATGTCGGATTGTAGTTGGCTTCTTCCCTGTAGCGCCGTTGATGCCGTTGATGTGCAGAAAGTACGGTCTTCTACTTCCTGCGCCAGACGTTTCCCGATACTGATGCACCCTTGTGCCTGCGGTCTGTTGTCCTTTCCGTCAGCTGTGGAAATTGGCACTCATTCGGAAATTCCACAAAAAGCTTCCACAGTTGAATGAGCGCAGAACAAAAGTACGTCACAGTAACTGCTTCCAAAAATCCGCAATTGAGCCTGTCGAGTACGTACGGTACCGTTTTGTACGTAGAAAAGATGAACAGAGGCCCCGTTGGCCTTTGATGCCAATGTATTATTATTATATCCCAAAAAAATTCAACACAAATCCACGAATATATACCCAACAAAATTCCCAGAAGACCACGATTAGGGTAAAGAAAACGCAAATGTTAATCTATTTTTATCCCAAATAAATGAAAAAGGAAGTCAATTTTATTTATACCAAAAAAAATCAGAACAATAATCAATATCCTGGCGCGGTCGCCAATTTTGTAAACGCCCTGGCTTCAAGTAAATGCCGTACGACATTACACACTCGGTTAAGGTGCTCTGAATAGAGATTTGTTACTGATAGGGGGCCCTTAAGAGGGCCTGGTAATGCGTTTTCCTGAATTGATCAGAGTGAAGATGTTCTAGAGCCTTGGGTGGACTCTGGTTGAGTTGTCGCTCCCGTGATTGAGCTGTAATCACGATGTGGATAACGTCGTGATGGTTCTGCAATTAATTGGCTCGTCTCGCTGGTTATACCTCAACAAGATGAGTCACGGATGTAGCCAATTGTTGGTGAAACTATCAAATCACCAGCGTAGGTATTGACAGCCGACAGAACGCACACGCGTGACGGAAGGCAGCATGCAATTGCAACAACTGACTTGCATGGTAAATTGCCGTGCTTAAATAGCATGCCATGCCTACTTGCACACTATTGGTTAAACGGCAAGTTTCGCTTTTTTCTCATTGGTGCAACGTAAATAAAATTTAATTTAATTTACGCAATATGTCGGCCATTAAATTGTGTTGTTACAAACGTAATTGCGACGACTCAGATAAATTTGCCGACACATTGTTAAGATTGAATTTAAAATTTAATACGCTGGACCAAAGAAAATGCGCAAAACCCTCGTTGACCTATTGCAGGCGACTTCACATCGTTATAAGCACAATGCAATTACCACGCAACACACTTTATGCTCCGCTCCTTCATGTGATTGCTGTCGCCTTCTCTGCTTCACTGACTATCTACTCCGACTACTCTACTTGCGTTTTACCACGATGTGACTTTTTCGACTGGTCTACAATCATGCCAATCTTCTTGTTGCTGTGCATCTACGCATACGTAATCGATCGTCCATTTTATGGATTTCTAAGCGGCCTGTCACGTCGGTGTTGCCGCAGATCTTCAACAAGAGAAGTCTAGGCCTTTGAACAACAACTAACATATCTTGCCTTGACAATTCTACTTATTCAGATGCATCTACTCAAAAGATCATCAGCCAAAGATAGGAAGACAGCAAGTGTCTAGAAGGAATTCTGGGCACTCACAAACTGTAAACACTCATAAAGTCTTGTAGCATATGCTGGTGAATAATTTTCTAGCACAGTTAAGGGCCAACTACAGTAACTTCTGTCTCCGTTTCCTGATTGGTCTTTTTTGTAACGTTGCACATCTGCTCAAAGATTCACCAGCCAACGAACAGGACACTATAAAGAATTCTGGACACCCACACTGCTAATAATCGCAAACTCTCACGTTATTTGCTGGTGAATATCTCACAGGCCCTATAAATGGCCACAGAGGAAGATAGTGTAACGACACAAAGCAATTCGCCGACATATTGTCCAAATTAAATTCAATTCAATTTACGCTGCACCAATGAGAAACAAGCGAAACTTGCAGTTAACCAATAGTGTGCAAGTAGCCAATCAAGGCTATTTAAGCATGGCGTGAATTTACTCACAACTTCATCATGGCCAAGGTCTCACACAATATAAAAGGCCTTGATTTCCTTCTGAAATTTCGGCTCATTGTTGATCTTGCCAATTAAAAGATCATCGACCCCTCCACCGGACTTGAGCAAAGTTTTTGGACACTTGCCTCCGAATGTTTGGATTTACAGGTCATTCAGCCAACCCCAGTGCATCATTTAGCAGAGATATCAGCAGCTCTTCGAGAACACATGTCGCTTTCTGAGCTCAGCAAGTCAGAGCTACGAGTCTCAAACACCATGCACCATATCGTCACAGAAGGACAACCTATTGCAGTCAAGAAGCGACCAATGGCCCCTTCTAAATTGAAAGCTTCCCAAGAGGAATTCTCAAGGCTTTTGGAAAAGGGAATCATCAGACCATCGAAAAGTTCATGGGCGTCACCACTGCACTTAGTCTCCAAATCAAACGGATCGTACAGAGCCTGCGGAGACTACCGTAAGCTAAATTCAGTGACAAAATCTGATGCATATCCTATTCCAAATATTAACACTTTACTTGAAAAACTCAATGGCAGCAATTTCTTCTCAGTGATTGACCTCAGACAAGCGTACCATCACATCCCGGTAGCACCAGAGGATATCGAAAAAACTGCAGTCATCACTCCATTTGGCCTTTTCGAATATCTTTACATGCCTTTTGGAGTTAAGTGTGCTACACAGACATTTGAAAGATTCATGGACAACATACTCCGCGACAACACCCCTTATTGTATGTCATATCTCGATGACATTATGGTATTCAGTCCAAACTTAGAATCTCATGCCAAGCATCTACGAAATGTCCTCTCACGCTTATCCAACCACGGACTCAAGATCAACTGTGACAAGACGCAGATTGCAACTACACCCTTGGACTTCTAAGGGCATCGTATCACGCCACAAGTTATTCAACCTATGCCGTCAAAGGCGAATTCAATCAAGAAAATAAAGTCACCAAAGACTGTTAGCGTGTTGCAGAAAATTCTGGGAGTACTGAACTACTATCGAAAGTTCCTTTCGGGCCTTTCAAGATAACTTTAACCTTTGTGCAGACACCTGCGGAATCGAAAAGGACTTAGCAAAAATTCCATAATTACTTGGTCATCCGAAGACGAGGAATTACTTCGACTCGACATCAATTCGTTAGAAAATGCTACAATGCTAACGCATCTAGATTTTCAACTACCATTTCTACTCACGACAGATGCTTCTGAATTCGCTATTGGAGCCACTTTGGAACAAGAGATCGACGGAGTTCGGATGCCTATCATTTTCTACTCGCGTACTCTCCAACCAGTAGGAACGAGATACAAAATTTTCGGTCGAGAACTCCTCGCAATC
>JAQBSW010004866.1:0-63875 GCA_029291075.1 Eudiplozoon nipponicum | reverse complement strand
TTCGCCACATATACATATATAAGCAATATTTAACAATAATTAATTGCGCGTGTGGTGGTAACAATTATTTAAATCAAGTTTGCGAGCTTGAAGTAAACACCAATCCCATTGTATTTAACCAGTCGTCGAACAACTTAACAAAACTACCGCCAGCCGCAACGCACTGACGCGTTTCGACCTTCCATGATCATCATCAGAGTACGACGGCAAACTGACTATCGAGGATCAAACCGCATTGAATATATATGGAAATCAAATTTAGATATGTGGCTCTCACCTCTAGCAGTCTCGCATACATTGAACTTGACTGGAAATGGCTACACAATTTCTATGCAGTCACGAACATTAACTGTTTGCAGCTTTCGCCACATATACATATATAAGCAATACAATTTAACAATAATTGATTGCGCGGTGGTGGTAACAATTATTTAAATCAAGTTTGCGAGCTTGAAGTAAACACCAATCCAATTTTATTTAACCAATCGTCGAACAACATAACAAAACTACCGCCAGCCGCAATGATGATCATGGAAGGTCGAAACGCGTCAGTGCGTTGAATTTATAAATCCTGTTGTGGATATATAGAACGGTAAATATTACTCCATCTAATAAGTTAAATTATTTTTACTATCTGACTGGTGTGACTTTGTAGAACTGTGTGTTAAATAGACAAAGTTAGAAACAAAAATTGGTTACAATCATGATGTATATAATGAACTGCCCCCATGAAATTGCACATTTTTCTGATATCAATTTAATCTGTGTTTCTTGAATAGTATAGCGTTCGTATGCTTTTAACCACCGCGATAAAGTATTAGCGTTTACATTTCTTTCTTATAATTTGCTGCGGACAATATGTATGTAATATGCCGGACAGGACATGATTTGTTCTCAACTAGAACGCAACCGGTCTACTAGATGGATTTCCCTTACTACAGTATATAATGCTTAATTTTTACTGACGGTACAATCTCCTAGGAGATTGTACAGTCCTATTGTTCCACATTCCTCACCTAAATATATAGTGATTAAAGGGCGTAATACCGGCTCCTACTGATGAGTCGCCAGTAAGCACGACACGAATGTGCATGAGTATCATATATTGTTTGCCTAATTAAATTAACCTGTGCATATCCAAAATAAATTTCAGAACATTGTGGTATTTATCAAAAAGTAAAACTCTATATCTTTGTTGTAGAAACTGGTTTTCAGGAGTTGCTTTAATTCTCAATTTTTGCGAAATTTATTCTACTTTGTAAACACTTTTGTTGGTACTGTATACAGACTCGGCGACCATAGCGTTTATATCATGTACTAACTCGGCAATGATTTTGCTGGCATCCTTTATAAATTATATATGTTGGGATGGCTTTTATATCGCTTTTTCGAAGACTTTCTAAGAAGTTAGCTTCACTACTGCAGATTTACACATTATACCGTCCGATTTTCTTACATTCCTCACCCAAATAGTAATACCAGCTCCTTCTAAGGAGTCGCCAGAATGCACGAAACGAGTGTGTACATGGGATTATACGTTCTGTCCATTCTGTCTTTGGTTTATCCTTCTGGTCATATATAAACTAGTTGCTTAACACCTAATTCACAATTTCTTATATTTTAGTTCTCCGCAGCATACAATATAATAATTCAAATCATCTCGCATTTAATAGATCTATCATTAATAAGTCACTTCAATATAGTCACTTCAATACATACAATATTTTAATTTGTGTTTTACATTTATTAATCGTTGATATGGTAAAAATTATTCACATGTCCTCATGAAAGCGATTAAATGCTTGCTTCAAAAATCCATTACAACATACATAGCTAAACTTCATTAAGACTTATGCCATGGGTATTTATTTATATTAAAATTTAAATGCTTCTTATTCTTTCAAAAAGTGGCATTTCACTCTCGCATTAAACGTAAAGGTCAGCTTTGATTGTTCAGAAAATGTGTTAGTAAATTATTCATTATTATTTCTCAAGCAATTTTTCTACTTTCCAAGGGTAAGCTTGAATTTATTTAAATATTTTTGCACGGTCGATTTTCTAAATTTAACCACAACCTTCATTTTTATTTATTTAGATGCATTATTTATGCATTCAATACTCTTTTTTTTAAATTGTATACAAAAGCTGTCTATAGTTAGGTTTCAATATATTATCACTAGCCAGCATTACTTTTCCATTAAGCTTTAGATCTTTAAATCAATCTCGCAAATTTGATTTAAGGAAATGTTACCACAACCCTCGCAATCAATGGTTGTTTAAGCTTTATATCTTAGTGAACATTAAGACTATATATATATATATATATATATATATATCGACCCAAATTTCCGGCCAAAACTTTTAAAGACAAACTTAAGTTATAAAGTAAGGCTTTTGCACTCATTTAAAATTAATTTTACGAAACTGATATAAGCAACAATCACATCTTATTTTATCCGTTTTCCAGAATATGTAAATTACCTTTATTTTTATCTTGCTATTTAGTTTAGACCGGGTTCGTGTATTGGAGCAAGAAAATAATAAAATCGAAGCGCCTTGAAATGAAGTATATTTACGTGGCTATATGAATATATATATATATATATATATATATATATATATGTGTGTGTGTGTGTGTGTGTGTGTGCATTTTGTGTGGGCGTTTGTGCGTATGTGCGGATCTTGACAATATGATCTGCATCTTTCATCACTTTTGTCCCCAATGCACTGAAAGTGAATTGTTTGTAAGCTGTCCAGTTTTAATGCTGCCAGAAGCACAGTTTTATGCATTATACAAAATATAAATTCATTTAAATAACAAATTACTAACCACACGAATTTTGATAACTAATATTCAAATTATATTTGCGTACTAATTATAAACATAATTTCCATTTAGAGTATAATTGTACTAGACGGTTTTGTATTATTGATAAGATTATATTATACCTTCAAGACCGATTCTTCGATTCCTTCCGTTTTATTTTTACTGTGGTGCTACTTGACAGAAATAAATTCAGCCACACGTACTGACGCGTTTCGACCTTCCATGATCATCTTCAGAGCACGATGGAATAATGCGTAGCGAGGATGAAACCCGAAAGCAATACAGTATAAGCGGCTGTTACCACCAGTAATCTTGCGTACATTTTGCTTGACTGGAAAAGCCGGTTGCTTACTTTCTATGCAGTTGCGAACAATAAATGTCTGCAGCTTTCGCTACATTGATATAATTTACAAATTTCTAAAAAAATCGTTGATTCTGCGGGAGGTGATAACAATTTTTTAAGTCAAGTTTACGAGCCTCATATAAACACAAATTCCATTATATTTGACCAGTCACACAACATTGTAAAACTTCCGTCAGTCACACGTTTTGACGCCTTACGACCTTTTATGTCTGCCATCAGTATACGACACAAATTGGCAAAAGGTGAATAAACCAAAATACCTGTTTAAGTTATGGAATATCAGATTTGCGGCAGTTGTCTTCCCTTGAAATGTCGGTTGCCCAAATTCTACACATCTCCGAACATAATTTTTTTTAAATTTCACTTCATTTGTATAATTTATACAAACAAGCAATCAATGATGGCGTCAGTGGTGCTAACAATTCTGTAGGTCCAATTTATGAAATTGAGTTAAACGCAAATAAAATTTTATTTAAAAGTTACACAACATAGCTAAACGACCGTCAATCATATGATTTTTTACGAAAAATGCTTACTATTAGGAAATATTAATTTTTCATTAAGTAGCACAATATATTTATTTAAAGTTTCATCAAGAAGGAATTTTTACCTTCAAATGTACAAAATGATCTAACATTCCACTGCCAATTAATTTTTCGACGTGGTTAATGGCAGGTGCAAACAAATTAGTCATCCGATTTCATTAAATCACACAATGCCCATTTCAGTCGAAATGCCCTACTTTCTTGTACCATTTAGTCATTATTATTCCACACTTTACACTATTGCATTTGTTTGGTGTCAAAAATGGACATGTAACAGGTTGCATTACAATAAAACACTGCCATGAGTTAGTCAATGACCCAGCTGCAAATATACATTTTTTTTATATTCAATCAATGAATGCCTTGAATGAAAGATATGTTGCATACAAATTTTCTACCAGACTACGTTAAATTGATTTGTGCAGTTTCCATTCATGAGTGGCGTAGTGCAATGAATTTAACTTTATAAGACGAGTCATTTTATGCAAAATCACTTCGTTATAATTTTTCACCGTTTCAGTAAACGCACGTGCCGCTATTTTACCTTACTTAACTTAATTTCTACTTTCTGATGACTACTGTAAAAAATGCTCAATGATCTCCAACTTGATCTACTAGTTGGAGTTTCGGTTAAACAAAAAGTAAATGTCGAGCCCGTTAAAAAATTAACAATTAGAATATTCAGCCGATTAATTTGCGAAATTTGACAGTCGATTTGAAACTTTCATCTGGTTTACACATTCGTCTAGGAGATTGTACCGTCCTATTATTCCCAATTCTTCGACCAAATATAAAGTGGTTAAAGGGCGTAATACCGGCTCCTACTGATGAGTCGCCAGTAAGCACGAAACGAATGTGCATGAGATTATACTTTCCGTTCATGATGCCTTTGGTTTATCCTTCTGGTCCCAACTGAACTAATTTGTTACTAGGTTCGCAACACCTAATACATAATTTCATCTGTAGACTGGCGAATTTGCATAACAATTTGGACGACATTTTTATTTTTAATGGAAGATTCCATGCTTATTAAACAAAATGCAGTCGAAATATATGATAATTCTATTTCGAACAAAAAATTAAGACTTCAAAATGTAATATCATTTCAATATGAATTGAACATAATAATGAACGAAGCCATCTAATGCTTGATTTATTGGCATGTTAGTTTATCTCAATAGAAATGGATTCATTGTTACGTACTGATTTATAGTTCAGATGCAGCATAATTTTACTCAGTAAAAATAACTTTGCTGTCTACTTAAGTAAAATGATTTAAAATACAATAAGTTACCAAAATATTAGCTCAAATTTTTTTCCATTTAAAATTTGGCATTTTAAACTTTTGGTGAAGCGCTCCATAAGAAATATAGATTTCTTCCATTTGAACGCTTGAATATTATGGTATATATCTCGTTTTTCTGCAAAAGATAACTGAAATTCTAGTATTTAAAAATTTTAGGAATCTTATTCAAATAATAATATAAGCGTTTTGTTACATAAATTATTAAATTTTTATGGATTATTCGGTTGACTTCCTTCACCAATATTTCTATCTTTATGATACATCAGTATCGTCATGACAAACATAGTACGTCAGCATACAATACCTGTTGAACCAATTCCGCATGAACATTGAAAAAAATTAAATTGTAGTTGCATTAATAATTCTAGTAATATAAATAGTAGTAGTAGTAGTAGTAGTAGTAGTAGTAGTGGTATTAGTGGTATTAAAAGAAGAAGAAGTAGTAGCAGCAGTAGTGTTATAAGTATTAATTTTGATAGTAGTAGAAATATAATAATAGTTAGTAGTAGTATTAGTAACATTTATATTAGTAATATTAGAACTAGTAGAAGCGGTATTATTATTAGTAGTAGTAATAGAAGCAGCAGCAAAGGCAGTGGTAGTGTTAATATTAGTATTTCTAATAGTATTAGTATTAGTATTATAGAATTAATGTTACTAGTAGTAGTGGTAGTAGTATTATTGTTATTATTAATATTAATATTAATATAAATATTAATATTATTATCATTATTATTATTATTAGTAGTAGTAGTAGTATTAGTAATGGCAAGGGTAGTAGTAGTAGCATTGGTGGTGATAGTAGTAGTACCATTGGTTGTGACATTATAATTATTATTATAACTATTTGTCGTAGTATTAGTATTAATACTGATGGTGCTAGTAGTGGAATCAGTAGTAGAAGTATTAACATTGGTAATAGTATTTCTATTAGTATTGGTAGTTCCAGTATAATTTTAAGAAATAATGATAGCTGTAAATAAATTGCACTAATTAATATAATAATTACAATAACTAGAACAATAATGTTGATAATATTAATAAATTATTATTACGAATGATATTATAATTAACGCTAATTTATATATCAAGATCGTCTAGAGGAAGGATGGAAAATAGAGTAGGAAAAAGTATATCTAATTAACTACACATTATTTGCGCGGGTGGTGATAAAAATTATTTAATCCAAGGCTGCCATCTTGATAAAAACACTTGTCCCATTATATACATACATTTAGAAGTATCAAATAAACATTTTATAATATGCAAAAAGTTATTCATCCTCTATGGAGAACACTTCACGTAGTGTTCAGAATTTTCCGCTAACAGTGCTCGGAATATATTGCTATAAACACTGTGCAACATTTCCGCACGCCATATACAATGTTTAGATTATACTGAAAAATGTATGTATATAATGTGATCGGTGATCAAATCAAGACCGCAACCTCGAAATAATAAGTTATGTACCAAAACCAAATTTAAAACTTTAACATCAGTCACCTGGACCCTGTATTATTGAACAATTTTTTTTCTATCCCTGTCCACATTTACTCATGGACAATTTTATACTCATTTATAACTATTGAAACAATATAACAATAATTGATTGCGCGGGTGGTGGTAATAATTCTTTAAATCAAGTTTGCGAGCTTGAAGTAAACACCAATCCCATTGTATTTAACCAGACATCGAAAAACATAACAAAACTACGGCCAGCCGCAACGCACTGACGCGTTTCGACCTTCCATGATCATCATCAGAGTACCATGGCAATCTAAATTTGATTTCCATATATATTCAATGCGGTTTGATCCTCGATATTCAGTTTGCCGTCGTACTGTGATGATGATCATGGAAGGCCGAAGCGCGTTAGTGCATTGTAGCTGGCTGTAGTTTTGTTATGTTGTTCGACGACTGGTTAAATTCAATGGGGTTGGTGTTTACTTCAAGCTCGCAAACTTGATTTTAAGTATTGAAACTATACGTGTTTTATTAATTGCGCATATTTTGCCTGATGAACATTCTCGAAATGTGAATAGTGACATACATGCACCAAACGTGGACATAGAATGCAACAAACTTGTTCGATAAAACATCCGATCAGGCAAATAGGCTACATACTGTCGCGCAAAGCATTCTATATTTTTTTTAAATCAGCAACAACATTGTTAAGAAGTCATTTAATTTTCGACTCAAATAATCTCAGGCAAATTTTAAGGTAAGACGACATCGGCACTTTGGTGGACTAACATAAAAAACGTTCGCCTGTGTAGTCAAAAATGAGTAATCAATTTTCTGTAACATGATGGACGCCAGAATACTGAACGTCTGAAATAGCATATTTCATTATAGCATCTATTGCAAAGTTGAACAAAAAGTAAAGAAAATGGACACCCATGTTGGACACCACGGCTTGTAGTGGAATTGGGAGAATTAATTTTAGAAACTGAAGCAACCAGAAAGATTACATTAAAATCTCGTAGAATATTTTAAAACTTAACGGGTGTACAATTTTAAATTCCAATACCATCATAAATAACCAATCGCACATAGCTAAACTACCGTCAGTCACACGTACTGACGTGTTTTGAATTTCGGTGATCATCATCAGAGTACATCAGTAAACTGACTAGCGTGCCTCAAACCGCAATTCATGGTTACTCATTGCGGTTTGATCCTGCTGGTCATTTTACCGTCGTACTCTGTTGAGGAACGTAGAAGTTTGAAATTCGTCAGTATGTGGGCTCATGGTAGGTAGTAATGCTTATATCAAGCTCGCAAACTTGATTTAATAAATATCGAACAGAATCTTTCAATGCAAATAAACATATGCACTATTAAATTCTACAGCTATGGCAGTTACTAGAAAGTGATACATATGACTCCGTCCAAGAATTTTCCCTAAAGTGTCTACTAAATCTAAACCTGGTTGAAAACGAGCCCGTTATTCGCACAAGACGCTGAAATCAGGTAAGATAGTCGGATGAAGCTCTAGGTACAACTGGAGTTGAGCGTATGTTTCGAGGGCTATGGCACCAATTACGATTGCAGTTTATACAAATAACAATGACGGTCGCCTCACCAGAAACAGCTGGCACGTTTTCTTTATTCAATACTGTACGAAAGAGTTTATTCATTTTGATTCCATTTATATCAAATTCACGCTTAAATATGGTCGGCAGTAGATTATCGAGAACTTCAGCGTTATAATGTTAAAGAATTTTTATTGCATTCCGAATTTTTACTTCGGAAGTGGTAAGAGATTTGCATTCCTCATTATTAATACAGGCATACTTTTGGAGATCGTCACAAATGCAGGCGAATAGCAGAATTTTGCTTCAAAAAAATTATGCCCACTGATCAGTAATACATATTTAAACGATTTTTAGGGTATTTTTGCCATACCTTTTTCACCGGCTAATACTATGTATTTACCTTCTATACGAATAAGTTGAAATGAAGTTTAGATGATGCTAGATGCACTCACTTCCATGTGATAATTGATATCGATCAAGGCCAGAGTGTATGGATTTACTGGAGTAACAGGTGCTCAGAAATTGTTATAATTCTCAATTTCGGTGAACTATAGCATCATCATGTTGGTACCATGTTCCGACTTGGAAAACATAGTGTTAGTACCACTAACCTTTTTGGTACAATAATGTTGGTATCGGTTACTAACACAATAGCCATAGTGTTAGTATCCTTTACATACTCGGTATATATTTTATATAGTGTGAGTTAGCGTTGAAGTCTCATTATCGAAGACTTTATATGATGTTAGCTTCACTGTTGCAGGTTTACACATTCGTCTAGGAGATTGTACAATCCTATTATCCCACATTCTTGACCAAAATATATAGTGGTTAAAGGGCGTAATACGGGTTCCTACTGATGAGTCGCAAGTAAGCACGAAACGAATGTGCATGAGATTAAATAATCATTTATCACACGGGAGGTGATAATAAATATTTAAATCAAGTTTGCGAGTTTGACTTAAAGACTAATCTAATCGTATTTTGACAAATCTAACAACATAGTTAGACAACCGTCTACCACACTTCCTGAAGCATTTCGGCATTTCACGATCATTACAGGGCACGAAGCAACTTGCCCATGCAAAATCAAACCTCATGCATATATAAAGAAAGAAAAATAAGTTATACGGTTCTCACATCTAGTAGCCTGGCATGTAGCTTTCATTACACGTATATAAGTTTAAAAATTTTTAAAAAATCATTGGTTGCGTAGGTGGTGATAACAACTATTCAAATCAAGTTTGGAACTTGAAATAAACACAAATCCCATTGTATTTAACTGGTCGCACAAAATAGATAGACTAATATTAATCTAATCAAGATTGCCATCTTGATATAAATTTAAATATATCTTCCAGTATTAACTAATCATTGCATAGTGTAGAAAAGGCAACTGCCTTGTGAATGATGGAAGTTTAGCTTTACTGAGCGAAAGGTCAAATTCAATGGGAATTTAGTTTATATCAAGCTCGCAAACTTGATTTAAACATTAGCCATTACCTCTCGAGGAACTAATGATGTCCAAAATTGTGCAGTCGACATTTCCAGTCAAGTACAATGTATGCGAAACAACTAGAAGTGAGAGCCGCATATATAAATTTTCTTTACATGTTTATTCTTTGCGCTTTGATCTTCGCTAGTCATTTCGCAGTCGTATTCTAATTTTGACCATGGAAATTCGAAACGCGTCAGTGCGTGAGACTGTAGGTAGTTTAACTATGTGGCTCGACGACTGGTTAGATACAATGGAATTGGTGCTTATTTCTAGCTCGTAAACCTGATTTGAAGAATTGTTACCACCAGTCGTGCAGTTAATAATTGTATTACATATATATATATATATATATATATATATATATATATATATATATATATATATATATATATATATATGACGAAACCTGCATCAATTGAATGTTCCTGACTGCATAGAAATTATTTATCCGACATTTCCAGTGTAGTACAATGCATACGAAACTATTAATTGTGAGAACCGCATAACTATTTTTGCTTTCCATATAAATGATGTGCGTTTTTGCCCTCCCTAGTTAGTTTGACCTCGAACTCTGATGATGGAATGTCGAGACGCGTCAGTTCTTTTTGTTGACGCTAGTTTTGCTTTGTTTTTGAGACTAATTAAATACAATGTGATAGGTTTTTATATGAAGCTCGCAATTATGATTCAATGAACTTCTAATGATGATTGCGCTGAGCGGTTTTGCTTCATTTTTGATAGTTTCTTTATTTTCTGACGAGTTACTTATTACAATCTAGGAGTTTGTCAGATATTGAGAATTTTATTATGGAATAATCAAATATGTGGCATGTATAGTCTGTTTTGATAGCAAGTTCATGCCAATTAGTTAATACTTTGGACTCTAAATTTTAAGGTCAACTTTATACTGTCTAATAATTTGTATTCAAGAACATAAAACTATCCTATCGTGAAATAGTCTGAACTAAACTTGTTGGAGTAAACAGGTAAGAGCTTGGACTACCTCACATTTCTTGTTCTAGATCAAAATAAAGTACCTTACCCTTTTTTACTTTTTAAAAAATTAATTTAGATTTCTTCGAATCAATTTCATTTATAAAATCGTCGAAAACATACATTCATCTGTTAGTTGCACAAGGCAAACCTTGGAGGAAGTCTTTATATAACTAAACGGTGATAGGTTGCACGAGCGGAGATAACAATTACTTCGATCAAAATTGCGATCTTGCACCTTTATCTACATATATTTGTCAGACTAAACTAAGTAGTGTATAGTATTGAAAAAGTAATTCATCCAGTAGACCATTTTCGTTTTTATTGGGATCTCATCACATGCTGTCCAGAATTTTCCGCCTGCAAAATGATTGGAAAATCTTGTTCCAACGTCATTTTCATACAAGCAGCTAATGAATGGCTTCAAAATTAAGGAGAAAGTGAAAACCTAACAATCAAGACCAAAAATTGTTGCACCTAGAAAGGTAAGTGGTTCAAGAATTTACCGACCTACGAGTGCTATCAATTGTCCCGCACAAGGAAACAGCGGTGAAAATAAAAACAATAAGGACAGAACTGAGAAATTTAAACATTTCAGACAATATATTATCAGCTGAGAAATGAAAAAAAAGTATTAGGCTTGTGTCGGCCGAGCATTTTTATCTTCTAAATTATAATAAATTTCACAGTAATGTAAAAGTTTACAGTGCCTATTGCATCTTTATAAACAATCGCGATTCAACTCCTTTTAAATTGGGGATATAATGAGAAAATAAGAATAGAATAGATCAGAATTTTATAGTTTTAGCTCTCACTATGACCTTTACAATCCTGTTAAAGGAAAGGCGAATCTACTTTTGTTTACAATATCCTACCTGCAATCTTATAACCTGTATTTTGGACATTTAGATTTGAATTTTTACGTTGAATGCTAAAATTTGACTATACTACCAAATTAAATTTAATTGGAATGAACGGAAGCCTGCTATAAGATTGTTTCGGTTAAGATAAATTCGAATCACTATAAAATTGTTGTCATTTTTACTTAGTTTAGAACATACATTTAGTGCTAGTCTGAAATGCATGTGCACCATGAATTGGGCCATAAAATACAGTGTGTATCGCATTTCGCTGAACGCATTTGTACCGCGCTAGGAGATTGTCACAGTATTTCATGATTCATCGTAGGCGCGTGTATTTTTAAGCCTACAGGACAATGATATTAATAGTTTTCATGATTTTTGCACGTTGTTTTTAAACGTGTGTTCTATGATGCCCTATGAATTAACATCAGCCTGTCGTGATACATCAATTAGTCTTGGAATTTCTAATTTTATTACTTCTTTCATTTCTCCACACTTTATAATTTTTTCGGTCCAGTGATCTTCGGGTTCAGGCTTTAAGTTCTTATCTCTGTAAGATATAAACAAGAAAACTACAGGTTATTTGCTTAGTCTTGTCATGGTTTAAATTCAATAATACAGGGTAAAACTTTCAGTTGGCATGTTTCTTTACCTCGTCAGTGCGTATCATAACTATCAATTAATTTTTCGTTATTGTACACTAGGCAAACAAAAATATAACATTCTACACCTGCGTTTTCGCTTAGGCAAAACTCGACAAGAGAATACTAAATCCGGACAAAACATTTTATCACAAAATGTTTAACTAGTAGACAAAATATTTACTCAATTAGACTTTAACCTACGTAAATGTGCACATAGACATACACGCATGCACATTCAAGTAAGCGTGAAATTCGCATCAATTCACACATACGGCTGAAACGTTTAAATTTAAATTACGCTTAAATTCCCACCAGTATTCACTCACTGTTTAAATTGTTGCACGAAAACATTACTGTATATATTGAAAAATCAATGATTGCGCGGGTGGTGGTAACAATTCTTTAAATCAAGTTTGCGAGCTTGAAGTAAACACCAATCACATTGTATTCAACTAGTCGTCAATGAGCTCTACAAAAGTTTAGATATTTTATCCGCACCGGAAATATAGACGTCCTTATCGATGACAGAGCACTACTGAATTAGCTGTCATTGGCTTTTGAAAATAAACGAGTATATGGGTCTATAAAAATGATTGAGGAATCCGAAGCAACGATTCACTATCGAGACGGTACTATGAATGCTGCAGCCAATGCGCGTAGCAGAATTTCTGCGTTCCGGGTATCGGTACTTATATAGGTGTCCAAATTATATGCCAACGAGTTCACACGTTAATAAAACGCCAGAGAATTAATAAACGACACATCGGTGTCAGCACCATATGAAGCTTTGAACATCCAAAATTTGAAACTGATGAGTAAAAAAGGGCACTCTATACAATGGCTTGTGCCGGACTAATTTCGAATTGAACTCATCGCTTTTTTGAATGAAGCGCTGAGACATTATGACGCCGGATGTTCTATCGACACATTTCAGTCGCGTTTGTATTAGCTCAGTATAACGTAGGATATTTTCTGCTGCTGTCAAACGTGCAATACATGCCAGCGTTGCAAGCCACATAAAGTTTGACTTTGCAAAATTTTCTTTCGATTCCCCGGCACGAAAACAATTTTTGTATATCAATTTTGTCGTTCCGTTGACTGTAGTGTGCGGCAGGACAGCTCATGTGCTCTTCGTGGTCGGTAAGTCTACCCGATGTGTTAAGTTTGTACCGCCGAAGCAAATTACAACATAAGAAATTATAAGGCGCATAGCTGAGCGCTGGATCGTCGATTTTTTGTTACCAACCATGTTGCACAGTTCGAGTCGAACGTATTTGATTATTGAGGCAAGATGAAGTTGCAAATTATGGTCCTCAGATTAACGCCTTTGTTGACCGAGAGCAGCGCACGATGAAAATGGTTTGGCGATATTCATGGCAGATGGCCAATGTGTCATTGAGATTCAAATCAAATTTAGTTGTGCGGACCATACGATTAACAGTATCAACAGTTAAAGTCATTGCTACAAAAACCATTGACTATAGTGCGGATACTTACGAAAAGCGAATCTAAAACTCTAGAGGCCCTAGGTGACTGCACCATATCAGATAGTCAGGCGCGTCTACATAGGCTAACTTAGGCCCAGAGATATGCATGTCATAAGATCTACACATACTCGCCTACGGGCTAGTGACTGAGTTATGGCAACTGTATGGAGCCCACGGCGCTACACGCCGTTAATGAGGGTCCGCATCGAGTGGAAAAGCTGAGTGCGGATCATAATACCGTTTTCCTCAATGTTCTCAACAAACTTCGCATTGCGGAACTTAATCATTTAAGCAGAGTGCTGTGGTCATATCATGAAGTTGGAAGATGATGAAGTGGCAACCTTTGAGGAGGAGAATATGTCAATAACTCGAATTTGAGCTGATTTGAATTTAACAGCATTTCCACACGGAAGAGGAAGAATGAAGCGTAAAAATTACCAAAAGTATACTGGAGGCAAGAGTCGAGCCTCAGGAATTAATGATGAATAAATAGTTATTACGCAAATTTGTCTTACTATGTGGGCACGCTTTATAAAAGCATACTTCTATGAATAATTGAATTTAAGAAAGAAATGTCTGTCAAGTCACCAGAACATCCATTACTAATCTGGAGTAGCTGGTTCATATCTTAACTGAACAGATGAATGCCCTAATAGTGGAGCTGCTGTAAATTAAGTCTCGTCCAGACGAAATAACTATTGTTAACTCTTAGGTTATCTGCAGAAGGAATTCAAATCACATGGGCTAATGCAATACGTGGATATCAACATTGATTGGATATTAAATTCTTGACGAATATGGATACTTAGAAAGCAGTGATTTCGAAGGAGACTCTTGGTAAAATTTCTACCGGTTATAAATACGGATGCTTTTGTTATGCCATTCTCATTATTAGTGCACAACGTAAATATTTATTGGAGAAATCTTACCAAATATGTTCATTAATTATTGAAATTCGGAAATGGGGCTCACGGCATGGTAGTCTTACAGGTATTGTACAAGAATGGAATGTCGGCTGCAATTAAACTAACCACAGAATGTAGTAACGCGTCAGTATGTGTGACTGACGATAGCTTTTATATGTTAAGCGACCGGCGATATACAATGAAATCGGTGTTTATTTGTAGTTTAGAGGCTTGATTTAATGAATTTTTATCACAGAAGTTCGAAAGGTGGCATTACTTCTGAATGACGATAGGTTTGCTAGGTTGTATGAATAGTCATATTCAATGGGATTGATGTTTATTTCAAACTTGTAAACTTGGTTTAAAAAACTATTTTACATTGCGATTTGATCCTCGTTAGTCGGTTTACCGTTGTTCGGTTATTTTCCCAATGGTGGGACCAAACGCAAAATTAATTAAAAATAGGATTAAGACTCATGTTAGATCGTCGTAAAGTCCATCCCCTCCTCAACGTGGTACGACGGTGTCAACCATGTCTCGATGGTCGATCGTACATGGGCTAACGGGGCTATGGCGGTGGTGTCACCAGGGCGTGGTGGATTTCCGACCGGCAATCGGATCTCCAATAAAATACCACATGAGCCCGACGACGGCACCATGACTCGGCGTGTGTTCCCCGCCACAAAAGGGTTCAACAGCCACAGGATTACATGGACTCCTGGACAGTACCCCGTACTTCCGAATGGCGAATGAACTCTCAACAGCCACCTGCAACCATGTAACTTACTGCTGCCTTGCAGACTGCGCTTGGATGTGCAAAGGCTAGAGGTGCGTCCTCGATCAAAAAGCCGAGTGGTGAAGGGACACCACTTGTACCAAATTCCCAAGAAACTCCATGAAATGTGGAGCCGGCTTATCCTCCAAAAGGAGTCAGCCGCAGTAAAGTAAAGTAAAGTAAGACAACCTTAGTTTAAATAAATATGCTAATTCGCATAATACACTAAAAATTCTTGTTTATTCTGGTATCATTCTAGGCCATAAATAATTGTTATCCTTTTTGTATGCCTTTTCATATCATAGTCTTTTGGAATCCATCGTATTTGAAAATAATATTTCTCAAATTTCATACATCCATCAATGTTTGGTGATTAAAAATTATTGACGTCTCGAATGGTTAGTTTAGGTTTTTCATAGGAGAATTCAGGTTACTATTCTGAATTTTATTCTACATTCTGAAATTAAATTTTCCTCGTCTATTGTTATACAAATTAAATTAGATTGAAGGATTATAAAAAATGGTTTGAACAATTTTAAAATTTCATTTTAATAAGATATTTTCAATATGCCTTATATATTAGATGATTTTCAAAAAAATATTTGCTCGTTTCTGCATGACTTTCATTTGATTGTATACATTTTCTGAGGGTGTGCAACTTAACTTTTCCAATTTCAATTGGGAATCAATTATATTATACCACATAACAAATACGATCAAAATAAGCAGGCGGTCTGCATACATCGCCTTAATTTTCCCTTCTTTCGGTTTAATGTTTATACCAAAAAACCGAGTTGTTTATCTTTCTCCGTAATTACCACAAATTAAGTTATTTCAGCAGTATTATTCAATATTTGCAGTTGCTGGATTATCAATTTTTGGAACTCAGTCAATTTGTAAAAAATATATAATAAAAGATCCTTTTAGAATGAACGCCATTATACCCTTCTTAATGTCTTTTCCATGTGCAAAAATGAAGATAAATTAAATCAGATACAAGAACGGTTTCTTCCTCATATTCTTCTCACGTATCTACAAATGAGCATATATATATATATATATGTATGTATATATTAAAAGGCCAAACAAATCAGAAAATTTAAATTCAGAAAGAACATCAAATAAGAAACAATCCACGAACGTTTAAAATTTCTGTTTTTTGCCTTTTAATAAATTCTTTTCATTTATAGATATAATTAAAGTATAAAATTCTTAATACTGGTAAATACGTTAATATCATAAATAAGGAAATTATAAATGTGAGACAGATAAGATAAAATAAATTTGTGATTCTAAATATTCATAGGTATTCGAAGATAACTCAAAATACATATGCTGTGCTTAAATTTATTCTCAATGGATATGAAGGAAAACCAGAGAAAATTAATAAACATCGAAATGCAAAGCGCGATTCATAATGAGTACATAAAACGGTACAATACGATGGTATTAATGAACCAGTCAGATAAGAATGATAAAACGCGAAATCAAATAAAAAATCGTAAGGTTTAGAATCAGATAAGTAAAGACCACACTGATAAAGCACAAATGAAATTTATTACATTAATCAATCAAATGGTGAGGTCAGAACTATTAGAATCGGTGCATAGTAACTCAAAAATACAAAGAGATTAATCCATCACCCCGAAGTAAAATGTACAGTGAATTCCCATAAACAGTTTAATCCATTTAAGGTAAATTTAAATTTAAAGAATTCATACAATTTCAAAATGTTAAATTTATATTTTATAGAGTTATAAAAAGATAATAATTAATAAAGTATGCATTGACAATCACATATTATTTTATAGATAGTATTAATTCGTGCAGTTTAGTTTTGAATGAAATACTGGCAAGCCCATATTTTATACCCTCATATGTTAATATTTGGGTTCATACAGCATTGGAGGGCGTTAAAGTTTCTCTAACTGTGTTGCCTGAGGTAATAGAATGTAGTAAAATTATGTTGAGAAATATTACGGATATGTTAAACTATTGTGTGTCCTCTACATAATTTATGTCAAGAAAGAAATGTGATAAACTAGTTAAGGTATCCCTAATGAACCGTTATTTTTCTATTACGTTTACAATTATTTTAAATGCAAATTTGTGTATATAGAACCTCAAGTCATATAAATATATATATATATATATATATTTATTTAATTATTTAAATTTATATATAAATAAAGAGATTTTAATTTTAGTTATGTGTGAAACTGTTCTTGTATCTGTTAAATTTCTTTTTATTTTTGCCCATGGAAAGAGTATAAGTAATAGTAATACTGTTTTTGGACCTTCCATCACAAATGAAATTAGCTTTATACTTCACTCATTTTTATCAATTTCTTCCTATTTTCATTTCATCTGCACCAAGGCTTTAATGTATGATGCTTCTTCTTATGAAGGTTTCTAAATAACAAACCTTTCAATTTATTAGTTGTCTTTGATCTTCTCCAATAACTTGGTGTCGTTCTTTCTCCCTACGTAGTCTTCATTCTCACCATCCGTATATCATTGAGTCAACGCGCGTATTTAGCTTCCGTTCACAGCTTATTGAAATTAAATCCTTTTGACCTTCTCATGGTAGCTAAAAATTTAAATGTTGCAAGTTTACCCCTTCCCCAGTATCTACGGCGCGTAGTATGACATTAAAAATACCAAAATAGATTATTATTATAAGTCTGCGAGTTTGATACACACACCAATCCCATTGTCTTTAACTAGTCAAACACTGTTGCAAAACTACCACAAACTTCATTTTAAGTATTCATATCATCACTAATGCAATCAATGATTGTTTAAATGATAATTACGCGCAGTTTATTAATCCCTTTAGATTAATTTGTTGATTGAAAATGGTTCATCTACACACATTGCGGACGGAATTCAGAGGATAAATAATTATAGAACCAATGCAGCATTAGAAATGCGAAAAGACTAAATCACACTGCTTCTAATATATTCATACATAATTGATCTTAGGCTATACCTATATAAGTGTGTATACAAGTTAGATACTGTCAAATATCCTTTGAATTTTTGCTCTGTGCCAGTTTCATATTTTGCGATGCCGCGTTTTGCGAACGCGGGTTGTAGCTTTGCACTAACGGTTTCACAAAAATCCGATTGAGCACAATTTCCACGTATGCCTCTTTTTTGTCTTCGGTCGGGCTGGGTGCATATACGTCCCTTTCTTCCGATAGCTTTAACCTCGTTCATAATAACCATTTGAAATGTGGTTCCATACAATCTTTGTTTACTGGCAACGTTTCGGAACGAAAATCCCCATTACATCATCAGGCCAATAATCACATATATACACAGCATAATACTCACAATAGCAGAGTTAAGCAACTGTGGTAACCTCGTTCCGAAACCGTTTTATTTATTTTTTTGACTCACCAATGGTATAAAACAAAGAATTGTCTTAGTAACCAAACTCAATATATACATAGGCATAGCGCTCATGAAAACCCTCACTCAACAACTTATATATGTTTTAAGATATATATATACATATATATATATATATATATTTGATATATATATATATATATACATATATCCGTATCTATCTGCAGCACTAGCTGACCAACTACAATTTCAGTATAATTGCAGGTAGCCATTGTAAATTCCCGGTATACGTAATCCCATCCAATGCAGAATGTTGTAGGGGTGAGATAAAGTATCGAACATTTTGTTATAACTGTACTGTTACGTTGTCACGGTAATCAAAGTTAAAAATTCCAAAAATGGACTAACGAAAAACTCGAATGTCAAATACTGTGTTTTATCTTAAGCTTGGAACTCTAATGTATGCAATTTCGAATGAGTTATTGCACACCTAGTAACAAATTAATTTAAACATGACGGCAAGTTACCAAGATGAAAAGATATTGAATGTCAGAGAAACGCTGAATACCATCATAGGAGAGAAAGGAAGAGATAGTATGGACAAATTAATATTCTTCAAAACTAATAGTAAGTATGCTGCGAAGTTTAACAACTCATAGAAATAATTGCTTATGAATATAAATCCATATAACTAAAATAAATCATTTTATTAATAATAATAATAATAATATTTTATATATATATATATATATATATATATATATATATATATATATATATATATATATAAAGATAATTGCTTAGCTGATAACTTATGAGTTTATATATATATATATATATATATATATATATATATATACATACACATATACAGTTGCTTATGAGGGTTTTCATGAGCGCTATGCCTATGTATATATTGAGTTTGGTTACTAAGACAATTCTTTGTTTTATACCATTGGTGAGTCAAAAAAATAAATAAAACGGTTTCGGAACGAGGTTACCACAGTTGCTAACTCTGCTATTGTGAGTATTATGCTGTGTATATATGTGATTATTGACCTGATGATGTAATGGGGATTTTCGTTCCGAAACGTTGCCAGTAAACAAAGATTGTATGGAACCACATTTCAAATGGTTATTATGAACGAGGTTGAAGCTATCGGAAGAAAGAGACGTATATGCACCCAGCCCGACCGAAGACAAAAAGAGGCATACGCGGAAATTGAGCTGAAACGGATTTTTGTGAAACTGTATGTGCAAAGCTACAACCCGCGTACGCAAAACGCGGCATTGCAAAATATGAAACTGGCACAGAGCAAAAATTCAAGGGATATTTGACAGTATCTAACTTGTATACACACTTATATAGGTATAGCCTAAGTGCATTCATGTATGAATATATTAGAAGCAGTGTGATTTAGTGTTTTCGCAATTCTAATGCTGCATTGGTTCTATAATTATTTGTCCTCTGAATTCCGTCCGCAATGTGTGTAGTTAAACCGTTTTCAATCAACAAATTAATCTAAAGCGATTAATAAACTGCGCGTATTTATCATTTAAACAATCATTGATTGATATGAATACTTAAAATGAAGTTTGTGGTAGTTTTGCAACAGTGTTTGACTAGTTAAATACAATGGGATTGGTGTGTGTATCAAACTCGCAGACTTACTTATAATAATCTATTTGGGTATTAGTAATGTCATACTACGCGCCTAGATACTGGGGAAGGGGTAAAATTGCAATATTTATACTTTTAGCTACCGTGACTAGGTCAAAAGGATTTAATTTCAGTAAGATCTGAACCAGCGTACGCAAAACGCCGCATTACACGTTAGATACAGACTTGTTGGAATACTAATATATATATATATATATATATATATATATATATATATATATATATATATATACATTATATATGGAATTTCGTAATAGGTAATGCGCGCCTAGTATCAAATAAGTTTAAATATGACCATAAAGATAAATCGTAGACAGCATGAACAGGAAGCACAATCACATGCACATTCCTTTCGTGCTTACTGGCGACTCATCAGTATGAGCCGATATTACGCCCTTTAACCACTATATATTTGAGTGAGTATTATAGGAAAAGAGGAATGTACAATTTCCTATACGAATACAATTAAACAATAATTAATTGCGCGGATGGTGGTAACAATTACTTAAATCAAGTTTGCGAGCTTGAATTAAACACCAATCCCATTGTATTTATCCAGTCGTCGAACAACACAACAAAACTACCGCCAGCCGCAACGCACTGACGCGTTTCGACCTTCCTTGATCATCATCAGAGTACGACGGCAAACTGACTATCGAGGATCAAACCGCATTGAATATATATGGAAATCAAATTTAGACATGCGGCTCTCACCTCTAGCAGTCTTGCATACATTGAACTTGACTGGAAATTTCGGCTGCACAATTTCTATGAGGATTATGTAGTATCGCTGGACTTGTCTTAATAAGTCCATACTTATTAGCTTCGCCATACAACATAACTGGTAGCCATTTAAAGAACTATCGGGTCCCTTATTTACAATTTATAAATATTTATGCTAAAATTATTACTTGATTTGGGATAATAAATTCAAAATGCAGTCTTGAGTTCAGGAATTTGGTACCAAAGCCTGTCAATATACGCTTTACTACATTTCAAATTAAATGTTCCCGCATCATCTGCAACAAATATATGATGCCGCAAACTGTCTAGAATATGTGCGGCCGATATCTCAATTAGACAGAGAATGAGTCAGTCTGTCAGAGGTGTAAACCATTACTTTTTTATTTTAAACTTCTATTTACGCTCCATTAAAATTTTAGTTTGCTTCATGTGCTGCTGTAAATGTAGGAAGGAAGAAAAGGACCTGTCCTAAAAGCAGACACTGTTTTCAATCCTAGGGCATATAAAAGAATTGGATTCACTCTCATATTAACAGGTGAATCATATATGAATTACAAATCAATTTGTGTAATGATGCATATGTTAAATTGAATTGCGGTGAATTCTGCAAAATTAATATAGTCATTAAAATGAACAAATTGCAGCTCTCATATTGGAAGCAATTAGAATGTATTGAGGTTAATGACGTTATATCCAAATTGAAACATACAAGTGAACACGCCACGTAGAATGCAGAATAGAATATGAAGTACAGCATTTGTAATGAGTGCAATAATTTGGTAACCATTTTATAATTTATATACGTTTATAATACCAGGTTGAACTGGACATTCACATAACTTATACTGACAACTTAAATTGACATACCTTTATTATACCTATCATTATTATAATCAAGGTTGCTATCTTGATATAAGCACCTGACCCATTAATTACTTACATATGTCAGTATAAACTAAGAATTATATAGTGTAGAGAAGGCAATTCATCCAGTAGACAAATTCTGGCCAGTATATGATGAGATCCCAATTAGAACGAAACCGGTCTACACGATGAATTGCATTTTCTACACTACATAATTCTTAGTTTATACTGACACATGTAAGTAATAAATGGGTCAGGTGCTTATATCAAGATCGCAACCTTGATTATATTACTTGTTATCATCGCCCGTGCAACCAATGTTATTTTAATTACGTTTCAATAGTTTATCTAATTAACTATGCTCGTTCTGCTTACTTTACGGTCAATTATGCTGGCATTACTCTGCCTATTATTTAAGATAAACATGGCCGTGTTTAAAGATTTTTAGGAGATAACCTGTCATGTGGACTCCGATTGTTTGATAGTATATTCATTGTTGGACCTCACACGCGTTTTCTGTGGATGGAGATCCTTTTGTCCACTCAGCAGTCATCATTAATTTAAACCATCATTACCGGTTGTATTTCGTTAGTTCTTTCAATTGTGCACGCGTTATAAGGAAAAAAGTTATGATATTTCGTGAATAATGACAAAATTTTTATTTTAACAATATTGAGTTCATTTGTTTTGTGCTTATGTTATCCGTATTGTTTGATCTAACTTTCGTTTATGTTCAGATCCAGCAGTAGTTGTTCTAATAGTTCTCTTCCAATTAAATTTATGTTTAGCATTGAACTGCCTTCGTCGGATCATACTCGACTTTCCTGAATTTGAGAATCTCCTGATCTTAAATGCGTAAATCAATACAAAATATTTTGCCATGGAAATTTATAGATGCTTGGCAATTCACAAGTTTAAGCTTCCTCATTTTTATTTAAATTTTTTGATATTAAAGATGATATCTGGCATTATCCTGTATTTTTATACCGTATTTTGAAATTTTTCACTTACAAGTACGCGCTTATCAAATCAAATTCTATTGTTTTTTATTATTTTGAACGTCAATCGGCAAAAATATGACAGCTTATTTTTTTGTTCGGTGGCTGAATAAATTTTTTGGCCACTCGTTCCAAAGAACAACATCTAATTGTTTTTCACTATCTAAATATAAAAAATTATTCCAACTTTTATCCCCTGATCATTTGGAATTAAACTGTGACGACATGCAGTGCAGACCTGCTGCTCTCTTCAAAGTTTTATTTTATACTATTCTATATTTCAAACAAATTCAGATGACAAAATTAATGCATGTGTGTGGTTAGATTATAATAAGTTAATTTAATACATTTTTTCTTCATTTGATCTTGCACTTTCTTCATTGATTCCTAAGCGCGATAATTCTTATCATTTTCAGAGGTAAATAATATTAACCTGACCTTATATTTTTAGATTGATAAAGTTTATCTTTTAAAATGGATAAAATTCTATCTAAATATCGTAGACATTCAGTCAGAGGCTATATTAGGTAGGTGAGAATTTTTTGCACACATTTATTCCAGCATTTGGAAGTAACTTTGGTGGTGGAGAGCAAATTATAACGAAAAATTTAGTAGTTCTTGTAAAAATTAATATGAAACTTTCTCGATATTTGTTAGATTTTTTCACTTAGCTTAGGCAATTTGCCGATGAACTACGCATATTTTCCGGTCTGTGAAACTTGATAGTTAATTTTTGAGCCTCATGAGATTGCGTTAATTGTCAATTTTGGGACAACGAGGCCTTATTAGCTTTTTTGGAATTTTAAGATCAAACAATCTTCAACGTGTACGAGATCTCCCGCTTTTAAGTTAAATGATATGTCGTAGGAATTTTTAAATATGTATAAATCGTTTCATAAAATTAAATTCTTAGAATTATATTTCTATTCGTCCATTATCATTATCTATACTCCTTTACATGAAATTATTGTTCCATTTATATTTTTCACAATATGAACAATTTCCCACAACGCGGATTTATATATATATTTCTGCTTCCTTGAACTGTACACATAACACATCTAAATTATTAAAAATATTCGATTCTTCTGTGTCTTTTTATCAATTCCGGAATTTTTTAAATTTAATTCTCATTTATATTTCCTGGTTACGTCAGGCAAACATTAAACGATTTTCAAAAGTTAGCTACCAATTTATACTCAGAAATTTTCCAAACTAATAATACACCATTAAACAATCATTGATTGCGCGAGTGATGGTAATAATTATTTAAATCAAGTTTGCAAGCTTGAAGTATACACCAATCCCATTTTATTCAACCAGTCGTCGAACAACATAACAAAACTCCCGCCAGCCGCAACGCACTGACGCGTTTCGACCTTCCATGATCATCATCAGAGTACGACGGCAAAATGACTATCGAGGATCAAGCCGCATTGAATATATATGGAAAGCAAAGTTAGATATGCGGCTGTCAGCTCTAGTAGTCTCGCGTACATTGTACTTGATTGGAAATGTGGGCTGCACAATTTCTATGCAGTCACGAACGTTATCTCATTGCAGCTTTCACCATAAATAAATATAAAGGCAATAAAAGTAAACAATAAGTGATTGCGAGCGTAGTGGAAAGAATTCTTAGAATCAAGCTGGCGAGCGAATTAAAGACCAATGGCGTTGCATTTCGCTGGTCGATAAACATCAAAATTATTATACATTGCCAGATATACAAATCAGACCAAATGAACTGATGGAGTGTTTAAGAGTGAATTTAAAATTGAACTACTACTTCTTGTGTAGTGAGCAGTTTTGTTTGACAGGTTAGTTTGGCTAAGTTCAAGGACGGCAAAAGAAAATCTAAAATATCACATATTCAAAATACCGCCAGCACACAAGAATACTTTACATAAAGGAGAACCAGAAAAAGTAAAATGAGAAAACTATTAAATTAAATTATCATAAATTAAAATTTTGAAATTGAGTAATGTAGAGAAATTTGCAAAGGTATATGTTCATGACTGCATCTAAATGATGCAGCTATCCTTCCGGCTAATTTCAGTGAATGTGGAATTACATGGAGCCAAAGACTCCACTCATGAGCATTGTGATTTGTTACCTAACATTCCAATCAAGCATTGCGTCTGAACAAGGTTAGTAGAATATGTGTCATTATGTGTAAACGAAGATGGTTTTACTATAAATTACAGCTGCAAAAAATGCTGTAGACGTGAATACTTTTTGTTGCGAAGAACTAATATATATGCAAGTATGTATAGATAGTGGTTCAATGGCGAAATACTGGCTCCTATTGATGAGTCGCCAGTAAGCACGAAACGAATGTGCATGAGATTATACTTTCCGTTCATGCTGCCTTTGGTTTATCCTTCTTGTCACAACTGAACTAATTTGTTACTAGGTTCGCAACACCTAATACATACTTGCATATATATTAGTTCTCCGAAACAAACGGTATTTAACTGCTATTTATTGAATTCGGTGATTTCAAGCTTACCGCGAAACGTGATAACTGATATCGATCAAGGCCAGGGTGTATGCATTTACTGGAGTAATAGGTGTTCAAATATAGCCGTAATTCTCAATTTCGGTGAACTATAGCATCATCATGTTGGTAACACGTTCCGACTTGGAAACCATAGTGTTAGTACCATTTACCTTTTCGGTACAACAATGTTGGTATCGGTTACTGACACAATAGCCATAGTGGTAGTATCCTTTACAGACTCGGTATATATATTATATAGTGTGAGTTAGCGTTGAAGTCGCATTGTCGTAGACTATACGATGTTAGCTTCACTTTTGCAGGTTTACACATTCGTCTAGGAGATTTTTTCGTCCTATTATCCCACATTCCTCACACAAATATGTGGTTGTTAAAGGGCGTAATACCGGCTCCTACTGATGAGTTGCTGGTAAGCTGGAAACGAGTGTGCATGAAATTATACTTTCTGTTCATGCTGCCTTTGGTTTATCCGTCTGGTCACACTTGAAATAATTTTTTATTAGGCTCTCAACACCTAATACATACATGCTGTAGACTTTTGGTTATTTGAAGAATACTATTTTCAAGATAGCTAAATTTCAAATCTATGTAAAAATGTTTTTTAATCCGTTCGATTGATTTCTTTCTTTTTCAACAAAGGCAGCGGGAACGGAAAGTATAATCTCATGCGCATTAGTTTCGTGCTTAGCGCGACTTATCAGTAGGAGCCGGTATTACACCCTTTAACCACTATATATTTGGGTGAAGAATGTGGGATAATAGGACGACATTCCTCATTCAAATATATAGTGGTTAAAGGGCGTAATACCGGCTCCTACTGATGAGTCGCCAGTAAACACGAAACGAATGTGCATGAGATCATACTTTCTGTTCATGCTGTCTTTGGTTTATCCTTCTGGTCACAACTGATCTAATTTTTTTCTAGGTTCGCAACACCTAATAAATACTTACTGTATTAATTGCCTTTTCTAAATTAAACAATGCTTTGTTCATATTGTAAAATGTATGCGTATAATAAGACATCAAGATCGCAATTTTGAATATTAAATCCCTATTTTTGAAATAACACACTTTCGTATATATGAAAAGGAAATTTTGTTACAAAAATCCGATTATATTCCAACAAAAAATTAAATTGGTAGAAAGCATATCACGGAAGTACCCTTTACTATAATTTTTTTAATGTGCGTTCTAAATGAATTTTCGATAGACTATCTTTACACATGTACCGTCCTATTATTCCACATTCTTCTACCAAATATATAGTGGTTAAAGGGCTTAATACCGGCTCCTACAGATGAGTCGCCAGTAAGCACGAAACGAATGTGCATGAGATTATACTTTCCGTTCATGCTGCCTTTGGTTTATCCTTCTGGTCACAACTGAACTAATTTGTTACTAGGTTCGCAAAACCTAATACATACTTGCATATATATTAGTTCTTCGCAACAAACAGTATTTAACTGTAATATCTTTACGCATGTATCTAAAGCAGAGTTAGAAGGTCAAACTGGCACAATTAACAAGCAATGTTATGAATGTCATGATAATACAGGTGGCGACTTTGCATGAAATGGATAACTATGAATATGAAAGCCAACGTAAACAACACAAAACTTATGTTTTAATACAAAAACCCCGATTTAGCGAGAAAGTTTATGTCACATTTCGCAAGATTATAGCTATGGGGCGAAAAGGCTATCAATCACAGTAAGCTCAATTATGGTTAATTGGTTAAGTCTACGATTTTTTCGCAAGAAATGAACCGAAAATGCATTTATTTCAACAGGGAAGTTCCACTTGCTATTTTCTCTGTGGTTGAATTGCAAACAAAAAAAAGAGTAATACATTAAAAAGTCGTGAATGTATGAGTAATAAACTTGCATTGGTCCTGTAAAACAACACTTCTCGTGATATTTCCAGTTAAATGGGATGTTTGCGACACTACTATGGATGACAACAACATATCCAATATCCAAAATATGCATTGGGATTTGTTTCTCGTTAGTGTGCCGTCGTGCTCTGTTGAGGACCATAGAATACCGAAAGGAAGTCATGTGTGACTGACATTAGTTAAGCTATGCTGCGCAATTGTTTAAATACAATGAGGCTAGACTTAATCTCAACCTCGCGAAATTGGTCGAAACAATTTTATTATACATCGCGGAAACATTGCTGGTTTTATTGCATACCTTTTATGCAGGTGGGCAAAGCTGCAAAAGTTTTATTTTTTACTTGCATAGAAATTGTGCGACCGAAAGTTTTAGTCAAGTACTATTTATGCGAGACAACAAGGTGCGCGTGCCGTATATCTTAGTTTGCTTCCGTTTTATACGCGTTGCGGTTTGATCCTCGTTGAATAATTTGCCGTCATGCACTGACGATGACTATGTATTGTTAAAACACGCCGTTAACTGACTCGGACAGTAGTTCTATCGAAATTAAATCTATAAATAATGTTATGTATGAAAAAGCTGTTGAAAAATCGTTAGGTTCGGTTTGGAATACCGCATTAGCTAATGGCAGGAAAAGACGATTGCGTGGATTGGAAACTGAAGCTAGCTCCAGTAAAAGATTAAGAACACCGAAATAAGATTTTACTTATTAGTGGGCTTATTATTCAATTAGTGGCTAATCAATGATTGAGAATATAGTCTTTCTAAATTTCACCTCTAACTACTCGTTTGATGTTAAAACGCTTAGTGTTTTGGTCGCTTGTATTTGTGTCTTACAACCCAACCCTACCTATTGAGATCATTCTAATAAGACAACATTTTAAATTATTATAATAAAGTTTAAGTCTTGATATAAGCACCTGACCCATTAATTAATTACATATGTCAGTATAAACTAAGAATGGTATAGTGTAGAAAAGGCAATTTATCCAGTAAAAAGCACCTGACCCATTAATTACTTACATATGTTAGTATAAACTAAGAATTGCCTTTTCTACACTACACAATTCTTAGTTTATACTGGAATATGTAAGTAATTAATGGGTCGGGTGCTTATTACTGGATGAATTGCCTTTTCTACACTATAAAATTCTTAGTTTATACTGACATATGTAAGTAATTAATGGTTCAGGTGCTTATATCAAGACCGCAACTTTGATTACAATAATTGTTATCACCACCCGCGCAAACAATGTTCGT
The DNA here is from genome assembly GCA_029291075.1 of Eudiplozoon nipponicum. Taxonomy (NCBI): domain Eukaryota; kingdom Metazoa; phylum Platyhelminthes; class Monogenea; order Mazocraeidea; family Diplozoidae; genus Eudiplozoon; species Eudiplozoon nipponicum. The sequence goes on along the minus strand of JAQBSW010004866.1, from coordinate 35,313 downwards.
TTAAGCATTTCAAATTTTTAGAACTAATAATAAGTCTGACGCGTGCAAAAGGTAAATTAATGCCTATTTACTGCAGTTTCATTTAGATGTGCGTACATGTGTATCCATTATATTTAACTGAATCGTTTAGATATGTATACACATACACATGCACGTGCGTGACGTGCACCTATTTAATGTTATGACAATAATTGTTATTAACATTTCGATCCTGAGTACAACTTTAGTGGTTTGAATTTAAATATAACACATGCATTCGTCATTCGGATTTCTAATTTTATCACTCATAATTGCATGTGTTTATGACGAGTGTTTCTGGAATATCGGTCTCCCCCTACCAGAAAATGTGAGGGCAATTTCAGTTACGTCATTTTACATTGAGTGTATAAAACAAATAGTCTAACGAATGCAAGTGGTTAATTCTTATTCAGCCACTCAATCCACACTTAGATGAACATAACAGTTACGGGAATGAAAGATTTTAATTGCGGACCTGGATTACGCAGCTTTCATTGTTTCAGTAGTTTTATTTTTGCAACATATTTCGGCCATACTTACCGTAGGCCTTCATCAGTTGCATTTTGTTTCACAAGTTTAACAAACGAAAAAAATGAAAAAAGCGCGTTATTTCCTCTAGCCACAATATTTATATTTATACTTCAGACTGGCCTTTCATTAGATATTCGCGTGTCCCATGTGTATGTGTGCACTTTCATAACTGTTGTATTCAACTAACTAATTTAGACCAGATTGGTTGAATAATAATTTATCAATTGCATGCGTTAACTATTCGTTTTCCACACTAAATGTAAATGACGTAACTGAGATGGCCCCGGCATTCGGGTTGGGGAGACAAATAATTCAGAAACACTAGTCATAAAAACATGCCATTAGTGATAAAACTAGAAGTCCGAAAGACCAATGCACATGGTAAATTTCAATTTAAACCACTAGGGTTGTACTCAAAATAGAGAAATTATTAACAGTTATTGGCAAACTATTAAATAGGCGCACGCCACGCATGTGCATGTGTATGTGTATGCATAATTAAAAAAATCGTTAAAATATAATTGATACACATGTACGTCCATCCTTGTTGCATCTATTAAATGAAGAGGGTAACCATGAGCCTTGAATATATTGCGTAGTCTACCTAATTCTAACTTCCTATGCTTTATATCTGTTAACATGAGACTTCTTAATGCTAATGTCTTTAAGATACCGAATGCACATAATTACATACATGTGACACGCGACTATCTAGTGAAAAATCAGTCTAAGGTATAAAGAAGAATAAAGGAATAAAGAGGAATTACCGCGCTTGATTCATTAGTTTGGTTTTTTTTAAACTGGTGTAGATGGAACAACTAAAGAAAGAAAACTTCTGGAAAAGGAATAACTGCGTTAGTCCAAACGCAGGTCTGCTAATTTCAAGTAGTTCTACAATGTTGTACGACGGGTTAGATACATTTAGATTCGTGTTTATCAGAAACGCGCAAACTTCATATAAAGAAAAAGTAATGATGGTTTATTGGTTTAATCTTTTGAACAGATTATTTGGTCGAATAAAAACAATGATGCATTAAAAACATTCATCTACAATTATTTAAATAAAGTTTTCGAGCTTAAAGTAAACGCGAATCTCATTATATTTAATCAGTCGTTGAACAACATATAAAAACTACTGATTAAATACAAGAGTATTTTTATTTACTTAAAGCTCGCAAACTTGATTTAAAAAATTGTTATCGCCACCCGCACAATAAATGTTTGTTTAATTCATCTACATTGCCTGTTTAAGATTTTATAATATATAGTGTAATAGAACACCGACAAACAGTTTATTGTGAAATCACGAATTGTTAGCAGATATATCGTGAAATCTAAGCATCATTGAAGAATAAAATTATTATATAATCATGTACAATCTCAGATTTTAGATAATACTCATGAATATTTACAAATCACACGTCTAAATTGTAATTTAAAAAAAACTAAAGATATTTTTCTTTTGCATGCTTTGCTATATTTTTGACAGTATAGTATATATTGGTATTTATAAATTAGTAAGACGGATTAAGATAAATAAAATATTGCCTCAAAGGAAAACTTTAAATTATTACCAAAAAATGGTTTTTAAGGTGTAATATTTGTTACGGTTGATTAGTGGGTGTGGCATTACAACAGAAATTTGAGAAAGAGCATCACTCTTGGAGGTCGCATTTCATCGAAAACAGATTTCTTTTTATTCTGTTAAAAAAGAATGTAAGGTCATGTATCAGGAAAATGTTTATAATTTAAGGCGAAGACATTTACTGCATTAGCTAACTTGTCAATCTGCAACACCGCCATATATGGCTCTACTCCAGTAATATAAATGCACATTTACATTTAGGGTAAACTATATTTGTATATATATATATATATATATATATATATATATATATATTGTGTGTGTGTGTGTGTGTGTGTGTGGCTTTAGCGTGTTTTTGATAAAGCGTTATGATTCATGGAACAGGATGTTCATTGCGAAAATGTAAAAAAATCATTTCTGAAACAATTTTTTTCGTAAAATGGTTTGATGATATTTTTCTAATTTTTGGTCATGATAGAAATTAGATACAAATATTTACGAACGTACCTCATAAAATACTTGAACTTCAGCTTATTTTAGAACAGGATGCAATGAGCAACCATTCGCTCTTGGGTGTGAAATATTAAAAAATATTTTAAAGACAAGTGAAAAAATTTTATTATAGAGGCCCTTCTCTTCAATTTCGCACAATTAAATTTCGAACGATCAGTATACAATGGCAGTAGGAAATTAAGACAATTCGTAAACTTTTAAATATCACAGATACTTCTCAGTACAGAAATAAAACCTATAAGGAAATTGTTAGTTCAAATAATTTTGAGAAATGAATGGAATATTACCAAGGCAGTTAACATCAAAAAATTCCTTCCACATAAAGACAAAAATAAATATGAATTGTATGTTTAAAATTTGTTTCTATAACATAGAGGAGATAACTTTAAGCCGAATTATGAAATGAAAAGATTTAGATCAATTTTTGTCTAATAAGTAAATATATTTTAAAGCAGACAAATGTGAAGCGATTGTTAATGAATCAGAAGGATTATAATGATAAAATATAGGTTTCATAGAATAATGAAGAATATTCTAATAGAATAAAAAGGACCTAACAAATCACATACAATGTGAGGATAAGACTTTAATGAATAAACTGATTGGGTCTGGGAAATAAAATTCAGTGCTCGGAAACTGATTAATACAAAGGGAAATAATCTCTCCCAGAGTGTATTTTTTAATATAGAATCATAAACAAAGTAATCCACTTTGGATAAAACTAATAAAATGTCCTAATTTCTTTGCCATAAAATAATAAAACACACTTATTTTCTGGATTATACATTAAATAAGACTTATCACTTTACTGGCATTATTAGTAAATATAAATTATTGGAGAACAATAAACTGGCAAGTCTGGATATTTTATCCTTCAATGCTAACATTCGGGTTAGGTTGCACTGGAGCATATCCAATGTTTTTTTACCATAATATCATGAAATTTTAGAAGGTATTAAAATGGTATTAAGGTGTATTATGAAGATTTTTAAACGTTGTATGTCCTTTACATACTTTATATTTAGAAATGAATTCTACATACAAGTTAGAGGTGCTCCTATGGGAAATCATTATCGGTCCCAGTCGTTAACATTTTCATTAAAAAATCTATTGTTCAGATCTCTATTCAAACCAAGCCTATATTTAAGATTCTTAGATGACATCTTTTTTTGGAATCATGGGGATGAGAAGTTGGAGAATTTTCTTTATTTACCTAATCAAATAGGATAGTTAAAATAAACATTGGAAAAAGAACGAAAAGACGAATTATCATTTGTGTATGTAAAGTTAAAACGAAAGGATCAGATAATAGAAAAAGAAAATTTTGGAGAGATAATTATTTGGGTATTCTCCTGAATTTATGCTTTAATTACCTGTTTGGGATGTAAAAAGGCATTCCAAATTCTATAATAATAATAATTTTTTAAATAGTAGATTCAAAGTATAGGGACAAAAAATTGATGAAATTGAATGTAATATTCAGGATAAATATTTATTTGCAAAAATTAATTGAGAAAATCATAAATGAGACACTATGGAAATTTAATGGAAAAATAAACCAGGTGTGGGATTTAGAAAAGCCAAATGAAGAAATTCAAAGAAATCTGGTTCTACCAGATTCTAGATTGAATAGAAATATTAGGACATTAGCAACGAAATATAACATGAGAACGTAATTAAGTCAATCAGTTATTATAGGCAATTAGCTACCGAATCTGAAAGGTAAATAGAACCCCTCATCACATCAAGGGTTTATGAGAAACCTTGTAAAGATTGAAAACTCAGGTATATAGGTGAAACCATGCGTTCAATAAAAGTATGTAGATAGTAAAATATATATGCATGAGAATGTGAACATAGCCAGAGATCAGATCTAGCCAGGCACTTAATGGAGGCAGGTCATCAGATGAACTGTGTTGGCTGTAAATGGATTGCATTATGCAACCGAAATAGATTAACCAGGTTGATTAAGGAATCAATTGAAATAATATCAGGAATGAATGTCATTAACGGAAAACATGTATAAAAATCATTAGACCAATATTTAATAAAGCCTTCTAGAATGACAGGGAAAGTGGATTAAGGAATCAGTGTTAACAATAATTCCAAATTAGAGACCGCGACTACGTATTTGAGATGGTAAACGGAACAATTTAGATGGAGTTAGACAGATGTATTTTTTCTGATACACTATAATTATAGTGAAACATGTACACTGGAGGAACTTACATAAATACATATATGTTGGTTTAAAACAGGCGTTTAAGTTGGAGTAAATAACCGTCTGGTCGATCGGCCTACGTAAGTTGATCGACCAGACGGTTATTTACACGAATGAGAGAACATTGCAACATATATGTTGATTTAGATAAACATATATATATATATATGGATTGTACACGTATATATATATATATATATAGGGATGAATGGATGGATATGTAAATATTACAATAAGAACTGGGAGGACTTCACATTGTCGCCCATATATAATTATATATATAATTATAAAAGAATATATATATATATATATAATTATATATGGGTTAAGTAATGTGAAGTCCTCTAAAGCCTTATATATATATATATATATATATATATATATGTATTATATATGAGGAGTACATAAAACATATGTGGACATGGATATTATCAATTTATATAAGATGTGAGAGGAACTCACATGGTTGCTTATATGTTTATCTAAATATGCATTATATATATTGTGTAGAGACATATATATGAATGATTCTATATATTCATATAAGATGTGAGGTGAACTCACATGGTTGCTTATATATATATATATATATATATATATATATATATATATATATATATATATATATATATATTGAGGATAAAACGAAATTTAAAAGCTAAACTCATTTTATAATGGGGCTTGAACGATAAACTATAAGTAATATTTTTTAATTTCTATGAGTCCGGTGAACGTATAAAAATCGCCAGCATAAAAAAGTATCTTAATTCTTGCACCTTTATTTATTCATTATTTCCTGCCACAAAGGTTTATGATCTGCCAAGCTTTCAAACTTGTTTTATTATTTAGTTTTACTATAAACACCTTGTTCTTTATTATATCCATGTTTCTTAACAACTTTCTTACACTCTTTCAATTTTTGCGAATAGCTATTTAATTATTTTCTGACGTTGTAGATCTCTAATTGATTTTCTAACGTGTTCTTCTTCCAACCAATTGAGTCATTTTATATTTACTCTTTACTCCCGTCACATAAGAGAACTGATGCTGAAGCGTAATTTGAGTATTTGTTTTGAACATTGATTATGAGTCTGAAATTTCAGGTAATAATAACCGTTTAAGAGCTACTAACTTATTTTGATTGACACTCCATCAATAAATTGTCTGATTGGACACCTCAAATTGGGTTGATGACAACATCGCTTATAAAATTCATTCAAAATAATGAATTTACGTGGTGGAATTGCTAATTAATTATTTTAAAGTTTACCAAATTATGTATAAATTTTTGTATTTCATTATATGAATAATGCTTAAAATAAATGACATGCTCGTCAGGGAGTTAATTAATTGCCTGACCCCCATTGTGCGAAATAGATTAGATATTGTTTGTTGCGGAGAGCTAATATATATGCAACTGTGTATTAGGTTTTGTACACCTAGAAACAAATTAATTCGAATGGGACCAGAAAGATAAACCGAAGACAACATTAACGGCAGGTACACTCTGTCCTCCACTGTCCTCCATTTCAATCCCATATTTCTAACGCATCAACGAGTTCCGTTGTCAAAAGTACGCTCATCTTACACACAATTTGAGAATTATTGATTCAGTTTTCCAATGTCGCGTTTTGCGTACGCGGTTTCTAGCTTTGCACAAACAGTTTCACAAAGATCCGATTGATCACAATTTCCATTTCCTGGAACGAGCTTACCACATTTGCTCAAAATGTGCTATTGTGAGTATTGTGCTGTTTATATTTGCCTGAGAATGGTGCTGGAAAATTGGCATCGAAACGTCGCCAGTAAACAAAGATTTAATAGAACCGCATTTCCATTGGGACTATTACAAACCCAGCCCGATCGAAGACAAAAAGCAAATGAAAATTTTGATCAATCGGATCTTTGTGAAATTGTTTGTGCTAAGCTAGAAACCGCGTACGCAAAACGCGACTTTGGAAAATATGAAGCTGGCACTCTGCAATCAAATTTCAAACAATGCTCGTCTATTGATTCAGTTATTAAATTGCCCATTGACTATGTATACTTTCTAGTAGGTATTAACTTTATCTGTCTTTACGCTCGATAGGTGTGTGCCATGTATGCGTGTGTGGCTGTGTCAATCATGGTAATGCATTCAGAAAAATGTAGCTACCTGCATGAGTACGCCAATCTAAGTGAAATTACAGTGATCTCATAACAATTGTTTGAATGCCAATATAAATAATTACATGCAACTGTACATTCATTTGTGTGAAACTACATTGATTATTTCCAGTTCATCATTTCACGCGTCAGAATAATTGTTTTACAGTTAATTTGGTAAATGATGAATTTACGAGAGACTATACTCATCAGAAAAGAGGCAGTAATTTGAAAAGTCACCGGTCGCAATATCCGGCCACAGGGAATACTAAAATGCTAGGTAATTACCAAGCTTAAATTATACTAAAAGTTAAAAAAAATGAAGGTCAGATAAATTTTATGCAGAAAGATAGGTCAAAGTTATATTCTAAAGAAAATATATTTACCACAATGGTCCATTAATAGGTTTCAAGATACATAGGGTATCTAAATTAATAGATACAGTAGAATAACAAGTTCTAGACGATGAAATTATTAAATAATCCTGAAATTAGTTAAGAGGACATTATTCATTATCCCTTGCCACCAGTAAGTCCAACTTAATCCGCATTTCTTACTATATTACTTGAGCGAATTTCGGCTTATGATTCATGCTACCTTCGAATCCATCTATCATTTAGAACTGTTCTAAATCGAGCCTAGTAATTTTTCTACGTGTATTTTATAGTATGTTGATATTCGGTTTAATTTTAAAACATTCCTCAATCATTAATCTTTATCAACTATCACCAACTATTGATATGCGTCTAAAACATTCAAAATGAATTACCTGATCTGTATTGGTCACAACACAAATCCAGTTCATCATCCCCATAATATGTCCCATCGTCATTTAAATATTACCGGATAATCAATTATATAACACTAAAAATATAACAGTGTCTGGGAAAATTGAATCTGAGTGTACATTTAAATTTTGATAATAAATATTAATAAAAGACATTTTCTGCACAAAAGGGCACTGACTTGTTACGGGATTGTTGTTTAGCTCAAGCTCGCAAGTCTGATTTATATACCTAATATCTATGGTGCTCTGTCGAGCACATCCAAATTCTTGGATGAACAAATCCACGTTCTACAATTTCTGCCAAGGATGTATGTCTCACTGGCATATAACTCCACGGATGAGCACAATTACATTATCGAACAGAGGTGACATAATTTCTTCGAATTCTTTACACTATTTAGATCGAGTTCATGATGGACGGCGGAAGACAATGGTTTTGGATCAATCTTAATATGTAAAGAAACCAGCAGCTGTGACATATATGTCGCGTACTGAGCAGTAACGTCAGTATAAATCTCCGAGAGGCACCGTCTTTTCAATGGGGAAACAGAGTCTACCTCTCCACGAACACTGATAACCGAGGGGATTTCCATAAACAACCATTCGGGAGATCAGAATTATATGTTTACAGCAGAGGGTGGGCAGAGCACCTGACAGTCTGCCCAGAATTATATAACTTGTGACGAAAAAGAAGTTTGGTAAACGTTGGCATAAGTATGATTCTTTATTAAAGATATAATTTTAGATCTCTCCAACGGACAGCTTGTGATTGCGCAATTAAATATTATCTATGGATTGATCGTTAAACAGGGTATAAACAACGAACGCAAAATTTTTGCCAGATTTCTGCTGGGACGATATTAGCTGCGGGTAAATTTTGTACTAATTTATTTACAAATGATTGCATCTATCATTTGTCTTTAATTGTAGCGAAAACACAGACAATCCTGTGGGTTTTATACTTTAATAGAAAATGGGTAGGACCATTGATTATCAGAATAAACGTATATACCTCTCGAGGCGGAAGATTTCCATAGAATCATTATGCAGCAATATGATGAACGGTGAGACAAGTCGGCTTCCGGGTTGGTGGAAATAGTTTTGAATGCACTATCACGCTATAATCCAGGTTTCTGGTTACAGTAAATGTCCCAAGCCCATATCGGTCGCTTTTAATTGTGGCTAAAATTAAACGACGGCTACGAACCACCAATAATATATAGTGACTTTCCAAAATAACTATGGTCAGCTACTCAAGCAACGAAATATTATATTGAGGCCCGATCACTTTAGCAATCCTGATCTGCCTTTATAGTTCCTACGTTTTAATTTAAGACAAAGGATGGTTCGCTCCGTTCAGCAGCTGATATTCTGCAATTAAACGCGATGACCAAGCCTGACTCGTATACCATGAATGTTCTGGCTGAGCTGTTCATACGGCTAGCAAAATGAAAGTGGTTTGCCATAAATGGTCTGAAGCAGGGCGTTTGGTAAATTGTTGTTTGGCCCGAACATCGGTGCAAAGTAGAGTAATATACAAACAATGATTACTTCCAATTCACTCGCGTTTTACGTATTTCTAAAAAACGCAACATTGATGTTCGACATAATGATGGACACCTTCTGCTCTGACAATATCAATATATCGGCAGCAACCGAACAATAATTGGGTATTTGGCTGTAAAATATTTTTTCATAAGCCACTGAATGACAATTAAATTCAATTTAAGAAAAGGTGCATAAAGATCGACAGGTTCAAATCCTGGGCCACTTAGTTTCAACAGATAGATGTACTTACTTATGTACAAACGAACAGCCCATACAGGATTATGCGGTGCCCACCAGCAGAAAAAGATTTGCGCCGGATTTCTTGTATGCTGAGTTTACATAAAAAATATCTCGCTTGAATAGCGGTAATTAAACAAGAAATTTCAACGTATAATACTGATAAATGCTGTCTTAAACGAAAACTGCTTGCTCGCGTGTCGATAGCAACTATATAAATCAAAGTTACGATTGTGGTGAAAAGACTTGTCCCATTATATACATAAATTAGTCAGAATAATCTAAGTATTGTATAATGTAGAAAGGCAATTCATAAAATGACCGGTTTCGTCCTTATTGGTAACTCATCTATAACTGGCCAGAATTTTCTGTGCAAAAAATGTTCGTTTAAATTTGAATGCCACATTCCCATGTAATCTCGTTTATGTTCTATAGTGACAGATTGTAGATATATTACAGTTAAATACTGTTTGTTGCGAAGAGCTAATATATATGCAAGTATGTATTAGGTTTTGCGAACCTAGTAACAAATTAGTTCAGTTGTGACCAGAAGGATAAACCAAAGGCAGCATGAACGGAAAGTAGAATCTCATTCACATTCGTTTCGTGCTTACTGGCGACTCATCAGTAGGAGCCGGTATTACGCCCTTTAACCACTGTATATTTGGTAGAAGAATGTGGAATAATAGGACGGTACAATCTCCTAGACGAATGTGTAAACCTGTCATAGTGAAGCTAACATAATCTAAAGTCAACGACAATACGACTTCAATGCTAACTCACACTATATAATATATATACCGAGTCTGTAAAGGATACTAACACTATGGCTATTGTGTTAGTAACTGATACCTTTTTAAATCGATGAGTAGATTAGTTTGAGGGATCTTAAGATCTAAAGAGTTGTCATATAAGCTGGCATATATGATAGGCTAATGAAGAAACATTAATTAGTAAATAGCTGAACATTTTGTTTTGTCTGTGCGGTAGGTTATCTCAGTATTTAAAGCATCAGATTCTTAAGCTGACGTGCCCAGGTATGAACGATGTCATCGGCAAATTCTGGACAGACCTTTAAAAGTTTCCAATGAGAATGAAACCGGTCTACCGATGAATTGCGTTTTCTGTAACAAACAGTTTTTTTCTTTTACACATAAACGTATATACATAATAAATATGTATTTATATCAAGGTCCAACCTTGATTTAAATAATTGTTATCACGTTTCTTTAAATCAAGTTTGCGAGCTTGAAGTAAACACCAATCCCATTGTATTTAACCAATCATCGAACAACATAACAAAACTACCGCCAGATGCAACGCACTGACGCGTTTCGACCTTCCATGATCATCATCAGAGTACGACGGCAAACTGACTATCGAGGATCAAACCGCATTGAATGTATATGGAAATCAAATTTAGATATGCGGCACTCACCTCTAGCAGGCTCGCATACATTGAACTTGACTGGAAATGTCGGCTACACAATTTCTATGCAGTCACGAACATTAACTGTTTGCAGCTTTCGCCACATATAAATATATATGCAATACAATTTAATAATAATTGATTGCGTGTTAAGGTCGAAACGCGTCAGTGCGTTGCGGCTGGCGGTTGTTTTGTTATGTTGTTCGACGACTGGTTAAATACAACGGGATTGGTGTTTACTTCACCTGAATTTTTTCAATCTTCCTTAATAAAACTTTAGATTGATAACTAAGCATGATATCAAAATTCACTTAACCTTAATTATTGTTTCTTCGTCAATTAATTCTCGACTTTATTCTATGTTGCTGACACACAATATACCTCTGAATTTGCTGATAAATAATCTCTAATATTCCGAAAATATTTGAATAAAATTTTAATTCCGAGAATTACAGCGTTTTCCGGCGCGACAATCGGCGGGATCCGGCTGTTAACATGGGCTGCGTTATTTTATAACCTAAATTTACGGAATTAATATCATTATGACTTTCTTGAAAGCAAGCTGTTCTGTTACAGATAAGTCCGTCGATAACTTTCACCTGTTTGGTAAGTAATACAGAAGCTTCAGGTAGAATAACAGAGAATGTGACTAGCGAGACAGCTTTATTAATGCTTTAGATCAAGTTTGCGAGCTTGAAGTAAACACCAATCCCATTGTATTTAACCAGTAGCCGACCAACATAACAAAACTACCGCCTGTCGCATGCACTGACGCGTTTGGCCCTTCCATGATCATCAGCAGAATACGAAGGCGAACTGACTTGCGAGGATCGATCCGCATTCAATAGATGTGGAAAGCAAAATTAGATATGCGGCTCTCACCTCTAGCAGTCTTGCATACATTGTACTTGACAGGAAATGTCTGCTTAATTGATGCGCTCAGTGCTGTTGTTATAATCGGTTCTTAAATGATTAAACTAAGGTACGTGTGACTGACATTAGTTTAGCCTTTTTATGTGACTGGTTAAATTAAATGGGATTTAGGTTTTTATTAAGCTCGGAATCTTGATTTAAAGAAACGATGCCACCATCCGCACATTCAATGATTGTTTACTGATATCACTTATATAAATTTTGAGCAAGCTGCAAAAGTGCTAACGTTCGTGACTGCGTATAACTTTTGTAGCTAGCATTTAAAATCCAGAAGAATGTATGCGAGACAACTCGAGGTAAAAGCTAAATATCTTATTTCGCTTTCCCAATATATGCATTGTAGGTTCATTCATGCTAATCATTCTGAAGACGTTCTCAGATGACGATCATAGAGGGTGGATACTCGTCAGTAAGTGTAACTGACGAAAGTTGTGCTTTATTGTGTGACCGGTTAAAAACAATGGGAATGGTGTTCTTATCAAGCTTGAAAACCTGATTTAAGGGAACGTTTTCATTTCCCAGTAAATCGTGTTTAACTCCACTGATTCCATTGTGTGGTAAACATTATTCACTTTTCATGTAAGTAATAAAATAGAAACCAATCAATTCTATCTTTTTAATACTGTAGCTACAATTAACACAATCAATGTATGAACAAGCTTTATGGCATAACATCGGTTACGCCAAAATCTTGGACGATTTCTGGCAGTGTAAATAGATTTTACATTTCTCGTTTGTGTTAAAAGTGCACATGCTTGGAAAAGACTTAACATTCGCACAATAAACTGATGAAAAATCGTCACTGTTATTGCTATGGTTCGGTAACTAGTAGCAAATTGTGCAAAAAATTACCAAGAAGACTAATGGGTTCGTAAACGAACTCAGAAATATTCCATGTAAAAATTAACTCGGTTCACGTTAAGACATTTTTTCGCAATCGAAGAACCAGGTAATTTTAAAAAATTGAATAAGACGTCTGGTGATTTCTCTATTTTATGTTGAGAAACATATGCCACATCTTACCAAATTTTTACTATTTGATCCAATCAAATATGTCGACTCCAAAATTAAGGGAAATTAACTTAGTGACTTATCTCACATTCTTGACCAAAATATATAGTGGTTAAAGGGCGTAATACCGGCTCCTACTGATGAGTCGCCAGTAAGAACGAAACGAATGCGCATGAGATTATACTTTCCGCTCATGCTGCTTTTGGTTTATCCTTCTGGTCACAGCTGAACTAATTTGTTACTAGGTTCGCAACACCTAATACATACTTGCATATATATTAGTTCTCCGCAACAAACAGTATTTAACTGTTACATATATTGAATTGAATGATGTCCTGCTTACCACGAAATGTGATAACTGATATCGATCAAGGCCAGAGTGTATGGATTTACCGGAGTAACAGCTGTTCAGAAATTGTTGTAATTCTCAATTTCAGTGAACTATAGCATAAACTGATATCCATCATGTTGGTACCATGTTCCCACTCGGAAACCATAGTGTTAGTACCATGTACCTTTGCGGTACAATAATGTTGGTATAGGTTACCAACACAATAGCCATAGTGTTAGTATCCTTTGCAGACTCGGTATATATATTATACAGCGTGAGTTAGCGTTGAAGTCGCATTGTCGTAGACTTTATATGATGTTAGCTTCACTATTGCAAGTTTACACATTTGTCTAGGAGATTGTACCATCCTATTATCCCACATTCTTGACCAAAATATATAGTGGTTAAAGGCCGTAATACCGGCTCCTACTGATGAGTCGCCAGTAAGCACGAAACGAATGTGCATCTGTGACAGTTGTACAAATAAATAGTATTTGACTGTTCAATTAGAGGTCAAACCCGCCTTATTATAAACAACCATTAAATGTAATTAAACGAACATGGGTTGTGCAAGTGATAGTCAAGGTTGCGATCTTGATAGATACACCTGACCCATTATAAATAAATAAATATATATATGTATATATATATATATATATATATATATATATATATATATATATATATATATACCTTTGTGTATATAAACTAAATATAGGAAATTTATTAGTTAGTATACAATTTAATACTGGGTGTAGTGTGCAGCAGGGTGGTTCAATGATAACAGAACCAGATTCCGAAGCAGACGTGCCCACGTTTGAGTCCTTTTCGTGGCAAAGTCTGGACAGTACCTGTGAACCCCTTATAAGAACGAAACCTGTTTACTGGATGAATTGCCTTATCTACACTATACAATAATTAGTTTATACTGGCATATGTATGTATATAATGGGTCAGGTGTTTATAACCAGATCGCTAACTTGATAAAAATAATTTTTATCACGCCCGCGCAACCAATGTTCGTTTAATTATATAAATGTTTATTCCAACACAACTTCCTCAGTTAGTGTGGTGTCTGTTCAATAATGACAGATTAAGGATGGTTATATGAAATTTTGGATCTAAAAAGATGTCATATATACTTCACCTAACCGAAAAACTGTAGTTTTAAATAACTGAAAATTGTGTATAGTGTGAGGCAGGGTAGCTCAGTGTTTCGAGCACCAGATTCCGAAGCAGAATTGCCCAGTTTCTAGCCCTGTCTCCGGCAAATGCTGGACAAAACGGACGAAAACGGTCTACTGGGTGAATTGCCTTTCAACACCGGAATGCCGAGTTTATGCTGACAAATGTATGTACATAATGGGTTAGGTGTTCATACCAAGATTGCAAACTTGATCGTAGTAAACATTACGTTTATTGGACTTCTGAGAAGCCTCCGATTCATTAATAATATGGTTAAATATTTCGAATAATGCGTCACTTTAAAAAGGAAAACTGAAATCTATAGTCTTTTGATTGTGTAGGGCCTTTTTGCTTATTTGTAGATTTCTATTGTCTTTATTTACTTCACTAAAATTTTGGGTTCACCCATTTTCAAACGAAGCTTTTCCAACATCACCGGCTTTTGCTTATATTCCACAAAAAAATATTCACTTCTTCTGTGAGTTTCCTTAATTAAATTGAAAGTATGGTCAGATAGATTATTGTATTTGAAATTCTCTTTTGAACATATAATTGAATTTATATTACTTATAAGTCAGTACGCGTAAAATTATGGAGTTAATTTTTGCTTTAACAGCATCAATTTAATTTAAACATTAGTAAACATCTTAAATGCAAAAAACATTATAGTTGACAAGTAAACAGTCATTGATTGCGCGGTAGTGGTAAAATCTATTTAAATCTTGTTTTCGAGCGTGAAGTAAAAATCCAATCCCGTCGTATTTAACGAGTCGTCGGATAACATAGCTAAACTACCGCCAGTCAAACGTACTGACGTGTTTCAACCTTCCATGATCATCATTGATAACCTTATCTGAAAACTCATGCTTGACAATAAAGTAGCATACGATTAAGAACTCATTTAATGCACGAATTGTGGTAACAGTCCTGCAAACCATGTATGTGAGATTGGTATAAACACCAATACAATTGTATTTAACTAGTCGCACAGTCAATACGTATGGTTGACGGCAGTTAAGCTATGTTGCGCGTCTTGTTAAATACAATGGGATTGATGTTTATCACAAGCAAGAAAACTTGATTTATAGCAAAATATAGCAGAGCCATTCCATATTTTTTATGTAAACATCAATGAAATTTTTATGATAAATCCCTAAAAATTATTTCTGTATAAAAGTATCGGCTTTATAAACGGTGGCTACGGCACTGCAAATTGATGCATAATAGGAAATAGTCTGTCGAGAATAATTAATTCACTCTTTTGTCAAACCAGCCTCATGTTTCCACAGCAAAAGGAATAAAAGTTAGGGCACCACCATATTCAGTGTGACTTAATGTTGGACATCGCATTCGCGCATAATAATTTCCATGCATGTTCACTGACACATTTCTGTTGACATTAGAGATAAAATAAAACAACAATTCTTCACTTAACTGCTTGAAGGACTACAGCCTATTGATTTTAATATAGGCTGCTTTCCCAGCAAAAACTGTTGTCTTTCGTGTTTACAACATCACAGTTTGACCTTATTGTTAAGGTGTGATCGTAAACTGCGTCCAACGGTATTATACGTAAATAATAAACATAAATTTACGCGTCTTTGTTCTACGTTCATATGCGTCATGTCAAATGATGACCAATAAAATGACGCATTTGCCATGTATTTGACCTGGTAACTACGCTTATTAATAAAGGTAAAAAGATTCCGAATATATATCCTAGAGAAAAATATTAAATCGCGCATACAATTCTAATAAGCTTGTAACCAATCGTCTGACCATTTTAGTCAGTCATTTTCTTCGACTGATTAATAGTACAAATCTTAATCTAATAGCTCCATTTGGACAAACCCGCGTATGTCTCGAGGTTAGAGGGATGTCAAGAGAAGCCAAAAGTAGGTGAAGTTGAAATCAATATATTGGAAAATCTAATAAAGCGTAAGATTAAAGAATTTTCTACTTGACTATATAGAAATCTTGCAGTACGTGTGATTTTGGACAACTTGACAATAAATGTACAATAGATCATTTTAAAATATTTTCTACATGCCAATTTAGGCTTGGTCCTCTTAAGCCAGTATCAGATATGTTCCAGTACGGGCAGAGGAAATTAAAAACGCACCAATATTTAATGTAACGGTGACTGCACAAGGCATGAGTAATTATATGTTTAATTTAATTTTGTGTAATTAAAATTAAAATGAATATCATTTTATAGCAATTCGCCCGAAAGAAAAACTTCCGTCAATTACATGTTCTACAATTTTCTGTCGATGTAAAATCAGCAGAGCCTAAGGACAAACTGAACTTGTGAAACAAGTCGCAATGCACTCATAAGGTATCGAAACCAACTATAGAGCTCCCATTTCTAGTGGTACCTCATAAATTGTACTGTATTGAAAATTTTGGCCAAAAAAATTATATTCAGCCAAGAAAATAGCATTCGCGCAGATTTAGCCAAACGTATTTAAGCTTTATAATGTATTATTTACTGAATGTACGGGTGATACGAACAATGATTTAAATGAATTTTATAAACTGAAGATAAAATCCAATCACATTTTATTTAATCAGTTGCATGACAACAAAATTACCGTCAGTCGCAAATACTGACGTGTTTTGACCTGAAATGGTAATTATCAAAACACTACGGCCTTCTGAATACCAAGGATCCAATCGCCATTCGCATATTAGTTATGGAAAATCAGAGATACGACTCACACTATTAGTAGTTTCACATTCACTTTATTTTTACCATTGAATTGTCCCACATTTCTTGACCAATTATATTGTGAGTATCGAGCGTAAAGCCGGTTCCAACTGTTAAGTCGCCAGTAAGCACGAAACGCATGTGTAGATGAGATTATACTTTTCGTTCATGCTGACTTGTTTTATCATTTTGGTCTTATTTGCTATCAATAACATTACATTTTTACAGCTAAAGCCATTTTTACATAAGTTAAGCAATTGATCAATCATTGATTTCATTTAAATACTGTTTGTTGCGGAGAGCTAATATATATGAAAGTATGTATTAGGTGTTGCACACCTAGTAACAAATCAGTTCAGTTGTGACCAGAAGGATAAACAAAAAGCAGCATGAAAGGAAAGTATAATCTCATGCACATTCGTTTCGTGCTTACTGGCGACTCATCAGTAGGAGCCGGTATTACGCCCCTTAACCACTATATATTTGTGTGAAGAATATGGGATAATAGGACGGTAAAATCTCCTAATTTATGCTATTTCCCCGAAATTGAGGTCCAAACGCGTCAGTACGTGTGGCTGTCTGTAGTTTTTCTACGTTGTCCGACTGGATAACTACAATGGGATTGGTGTTTACTTCAAGCTCGCAAACTTGATTTAAAGAATTGTTAACACCACCCGCGCAATCAATTATTGTTTAAATTGTATTGCCTATATATGTATATGTGGCGAAAGCTGCAAACAGTTAATGTTCGTGACTGCATAGAAATTGTGCAGCCGACAGTTCCAGTCAAGTTCAATGTATGCGAGACTGCTAGAGGTGAGAGCCGCATATCTAAATTTGATTTCCATATATATTCAATGCGGTTTGATCCTCGATAGTCGGTTTGCCGTCGTACTCTGATGATGATCATGGAAGGTCGAAACGCGTCAGTGCGTTGCGGCTGGCGGTAGTTTTGTTATCTTGTTCGATGACTGGTTAAATAAATGGGATTGGTGTTAACTTCAAGCTCGCAAACTTGATTTAAATAATTATTACCATCACTCGCGCAATCAATGATTGTTTAATGGTATATTATTAGTTTGGAAAATTTCTGAGTATAAATTGGTAGCTAACTTTTGAAAATCATTTAATATTTGCCTGACGTAACCGGGAAATATAAATGAGAATTAAATTTTAAAAATTCCGGAATTGATAAACAGACGCAGAAGAATCGAATATTTTTAATAATTTAGATGTGTTTTGTGTACAATTCAAGGAAGCAGAAATATATATTAAAATCCACGTTGTGGGAAATTGTTCATATTGTGAAAAAATATAAATGGCACATTACCTTCATGTAAGGGAGTATAGAAAATGATAATTGAAGAATCGAAATATAGTTCTAAGAAGTTAATTTTATTAAACATTATGTACATATTTAAAAATTCCCACGAAATAACAGTCAACTTAAAAGCGGGAGATCTCGAATACGTTAAAGAATGTTTGATCTTAAAATTCCAAAAAAGCTAATAATGCCTACCTTGTCGCAATATTGACAACTAACGCAAATTTTTTGAGGCTTAAAAATTATCCATCAAGGTTCACAGTCCAGGAAATATACGGAGTTCATCGGCAAATTGCCAAGGCTAAGTGAAAAAATCTAAAAAAAATCGAGAAAATTTCATATTAATTTTTAGAAGAAATACTAAAGACTATACGATGTTAGCTAGTCTTCTGCAGTTTTACACATTCTCCTAGGAGATTGTACCGTCCTATTATCCCACATTCTTCACCCAAATATATATTGGTTAAAGGGCGTAATACCGGCTCCTACTGATAAATCGCCAGCAAGCACGAAACGAACGTGCATGAGATTATACTTTCCGTTCATGCTGCCTTTGGTTTATCGTTCTGGTCACAACTGAACTAATTTGTAACTATGTTCGCAACACCTAATACATAATTGATTTCATTTATTTAAAGTATTTTAAACACGATATGTAAAACATTTTATGAAATAGAAATTCTGAAACAGGTCATTTAATGGCAATTTATGCAAATATAAGGTGAGTCAAAATTAATTCACTGTCATTCAATATATAAAAGTTAAATGAAACTAACGACAAATACAAACATGTTCGCCAAATCAATGATAGAAAGTTTGATAGAGTATAGCAACTGGGAATAATTTCAAAACATTTTTGACTTACGTGTTCAAATTTTTTTCAAGCTCGCTTCATTAGTTAGTTTTGAAAAACTGGCTGAGGATGGACGAACTGAAGAAGGCTGCCGATAAAGTCAGCCGAAATATTTTGTTGCAAAAAATAAACTACAGGAAAATTAACTGCGTTGGTGAAAACGCAGATCAGGTAATTCCGATTAATCCAGTTTTGCAAAAATATTTTACTTCTAAATATCTACTGAAGTTTCGTTAGATAGACGTACGTCGCCTATGTGAGTAGCGTGCGTGTATATCTGATATTTGTTCAGTTCAGCATAATTGCATCCACATGTGCATACATCCAACTAAAGTTCCAGTCACTGGATGTTCATTTACCCTTCGCACACGTCAGTCTAATTATTTTATTTTTACCATGCGAAATGATGTAATAAAGTTTTTTTTAAGTACTCATGGAAGATTTTATGTAATATAATTCAAAGTCCATCAAGGAAATTCAAAAAATTAACATTGTAAGAAGAGTGGATAATAAAGTTGAAATTCCATTGATAAATGTTCAAATTTAGAGATATTTGACTAAATAGCAATAAGTTTATAAGCACAATAAAAAGATAATCTTCATCAAAGTTTCGCAGGCTTTCATTGGAGCTAGTTTCCGATTCTGATTTGTGCAAACCTCTCTACGTTTCATTAGTTAAGGCTGAGATCAAAATCGAAACTTCCGCCGCTGTTTCATTCATAATATTATGTCTTCATTTAGCTTCAATAGATACCGTAATCAAATTTGTCGTACTATTCATCACCACCATCACCACCACCATCATCGTCATCATCATCATCACCATCATCATCATGCACAGTATTAAAAAAATCATTAGTAACTAATTTTCACGACCATATAACCATAAGAAAAATAGTTTTGGAAATGTGTAAAATAATAAAAATGACAAAAATAATGATACAGGCAAACATATTATTAAAAGAAAGTGATTTATGATAAGTTGGATCTAGTCAATATAAGCATATTTACCGTGACAACACACAGAAGTAAGGCAAACTAAACATATTCAATAAAACATTATGGCTATGTCAGAATTAAGACAAGATAACATCAGCAAAACAGCTTTCATGCAGTTTTCAATGTATAACATTATAAACACAACCAAAACTAACAACTAAATCTGACCAATTAAGAAAATAAATTTAGGAAAAGGATTCCACCAGAAATCTGTAATAAGGTCGCCACTGTTACGACTTTGTGTCGCTATGCATTAAAAATCATCCCAGTTAATAGAATGCCCAGTCTCCACTCAAAAACTAGAAAGTTCAGATTCATTAACACGTGAATATTTACAGTTTTGCTCTTCTTACCTTGATTGGGTTAATGGTTCCACCAACATAAATGGGGATAAAGTGTGCAAATTATAACTTTAGTTTAAGAAAATTAATCCTTTAAACCATGTTTGGGATCTTGAAGTAATCGCTAATCCCATGTTGTATTTAACAAGTCCTCGAACAATACTACTTTCAGTCACATGTACTTGATGAAAGAATTGGTATCAACACCCGCGCAATCAATGATTGCTTAAGAAGTTTAATGTTCACAGTAGTGGATTTTCTGAAAACTGTTTTTATATTGTATTCCATTTCTATGTTTTTACCTTTCTGCTTAATTTTGTGTCCGGTAATACCGTTATTCAGTTATGACAGGACACGCAGTTAGCTGGAATTAATGTAGACGCATAGGGATATGCACTCGCAACACAAATACAAGATCGATTAGCAAATCTATTGCAATAAAATGAAGAAATGACGTCATGAATGAAACGACAGCGGAAAAGCGCTATTTTCGATTTGGAATATAATATTTACTTGTGATAGGAAAAGAGGATTGTACGAATCAGAATTTTAAACTACAATAAATATATTCGGTTATGATTATCTCTTTAATGGGGTAATAAATTAACTATTTGTTTCTTATTAATATGCAGTGCAATCCTTAAATAATTTACCTTTTAGTCTTAATTTATTGTAGCTATTAATTCTAACACTTATTAATGCACTTTTATCTTAATCGTTCTGTTTCCTTACAATATTCACTCTTTCATTAGGTATTTTTTAAAAGAATTTCTTTCCGAAATTTTATTTATTAAATTTAATATCTTATTTTATTAACTTTTGATTGCTTACACTGAAAAGCCACTTACTACTTTAACATTAATATGACTTTACTCTCATCCCACTAACTGAGAGCACACTGGATTACATCATTTCACATGGTACAAATAAAAAAAATATTACGAAGACTGTAAAAGGTAAATTAATATCCAGTCGTTGAAATTTCACAAAAATGGATGTGCGTGTGATTGCAATTATATTCAACCAAATAATTACCAGCAATTCAAACACATACATAAACACAAACAATTAGATAATAAAATATGCGATCTGCGGCTATCTATTAAAACCAATCATAATTATAACTGAAACGGTTTCGATGTATTTTGACACTTGCATTATTACTTTAATCAAGATTGCAATTTTGATATAAGCAGGTGATCCTTTATATACATAAATTTATTAGCATAAACCAAGCATTTGTTAGAGTAGAATAGGCAATTCATCCAGTAGACCAGTATCGTCCTTATTAAGAAGTCATCGATTTATGTCCAGAATTTGTCTTTATAAATTTAAATGTTCTGTGGACTGATTAAAGAACGAGATAATATATGTTCCGAATACACAGCATTGAAAATAGAAACTGGGAAAATCATAACTTAGTTACAAAGATCAGGTAAAAATATTTAAATGTCTATATAATGGAATACGAAAATAGTGCTTATTCTCTAAATTTTATTTTTACATGTTATTTAGTACGTTTAATTAGCAAAATATTTAAACGAACAGTGGTTGCGCGGGCGGTAAGAACAATTACTTAAATCCAGTTTGCGATCTTGCTATAATGATCTGTCCCATTATGTACACACATTTGTCAAAATAAAATAAACATTGTCTAATGTATAAAAAGCAGTTCATCTAGCAGACCGATTTCATCTTTATAAGAAGCTCCAACCACTAAGACCCTACACTCTATTTCCAGTTATACAATAACTAAAGTCTCTTCATTAGCCTTTCCTTTAGGTGAATCCTAATTGATATTTAAGCGAACATTGGTTGCGTGGTCGGTGATTACAATTACTGAAATCAAGTTTGCGATTTTGATATAAACACTTCTTCCTTTATGTATGCGATATTGATATAAACATAAGACCCATTAAGTACATACATTTTTTACTGTAAACTTAGAATCGCATAGTGTAGACAAGGCAATTTATCCAGTAGACTGGTTCCGTCCATCCTGGGAATTCATCACATACTGGCCAGAATTTGCCGCGGAAAGGGCTCGAACCTGGGAACTTCTGCTTCTGAATCTGTTGCTCTAACCACTGAATCACCTTCACTCAATTTTCAGTATAAATAAAGAATTGTATAAGATAGCAAATTTAATTCATTCAGTAGACCGGATTTATCCTTATGGGAAACGCTTCAAGTAGATCAGACCCCACGCAATCTAAGGAAATGTTACGGAATTAATCTACCATGCAATATAAAATATATTTATTGTGCATGTCTGAAATAAGTACCAATAGTATTGTGTAAAATGTCAAATTGTGCTTTCCTTATATAAACTTTGGGGTTTGATCTTCATTGATGCATTTTTCGTCGGACTATGACGACATTCATTGAATTAGGAAAAGCGTCAGTACCTGTGACTGGCGATTGTTTATCTTAGTATTACAACTCGTTAGATGCTATGAGATATGTGTTTATATCAAGATCGCAAACTTAATTTCATGAGTTTCTATCACCACTCGCGCAATGAATGTCTGTTATATTGTATTGCTTATGTGCGTATGGTGAAAGCCGAAAAAATTCATGCCAGTGAATCCGTAAAAAATGTGCAGCCGAAATTTGCAGTATTATTGTTTCCTCAAGATATTTCGGCGTCTATTGTCCAGCGCTTTTTTCAGTTCACCCATTATCACATGTTTTACTATACAAAATAATAAAGCAAGCGCGATATTTCCCCTAGCCATATTATTTATACTTTTAGCTGACCTTTTACTAGATAATTAAACGAACGTTGGTTGTGCGGGCGATGAAATTAATTAATATAATCGAGGTCACCATCTTGATATAAGCAGTTGACTCATTAAGTACATACATTTTTTCAGTATATACTAAGAACGGAAAAGTGTATAAAAGGCAATTCATTCAGTAGACCGTTTTCGTCGATATAGGAAACTCATCACGTACTGGCCAGAATTTGGCGCAAACAGGGCTCGAACCCGGGCTCGTTTTGTTAGGAATCTGGTAATCTAAACACCGCGCATCTCAACCGCACATTACACAAAATTGTCAATTATATAAAAACTAATGCAACTCGGTTAGTCCTTTTTCTTTTAGGTGGAGTTCATACGGCATCCATTTAGACCGAATGTTCCAATGATCATACTCAATATATATTTATATAACAGACACAATGTTACATCGGAAAGTGTTATCGAAATCAACAATTTCTTAATTAAACTAGCATTGGTTGCGCGGGTGATGATAACAATTACTATAATCAAGGTTGCGAACTTGATATAAACACCTGCCCATTATGGACATAAATTTGTCAGTATAAACCAAGCATTGGATAATGTAGTAATGGCAATTCATTCAGTAGACTAGTTTCGTCCTAATTGAGAACTCATCACGTACTGGCCACTAAAAAGTTTCCTTTTACGTGTGCGTGCATATCCATAACTGTTATGTACATCCAACTAAGTGAAACTAATTTGGGTGGATATGAATTTAACATTTGCATACGTTAGACTATTAGTTTCATACTCACAATGTGAAATTATATGACTGAAGTCACCCTTACATTTTTGGGTTGGGAGAGATCAATATATCCGAAACAATCTTAATAACCACACGCTATTCTAGGTGATAAAGTTCGAAATCAGATCGAGCCAAGCACAAGTGAAACTTCACTCAAACTACTCAGGTTGTCCTCAATATTTGATTTTTTAATATCAGATGTTGTCATATTAGTAAATTTGCGCACGTCACACATGTGAATGTGTGTATATAAATAACTAAAAAGGATGGAATTAATTATAATTAATACCTATGTATGTACATAGTAATGAAATTGTAGTGAATATAAATTAATTTGCCGTTTGCATGCGTCAGACTAATTACTGATTCTTAACGTTTGAAATTCTGGAATCCAGCCTGTGTTAGACAAAGACAGATAAGTTATTGTCGATTAATTCTGTTTTTTAATTCTTTTAATTTCCAATAGTATCTAATGTTTAGCAAATGAAATACTCTCACTTGCCACCATTTTTAGCACGCTAAGGTAAACAATTTTATCTTTAGCATCAATGCCTCTATTAACATTTACCAGCATTTTCAGATGCATTAGGATCTTGTAATGAACCGTCTGGGTACTCCATTTCGTGATGCCCATTTGGCTACAGGAATGCTCACATAAGTGAAGTGCCCATCAGATCTAAATAATGACAGCGAGTTATTGTAATCCACTTTTAATTTTGTCGTTAAATGCTGGCTTGATAGCTTGGCGAACGTGTCTATAAAAATCTAACTCAAACGCGTGAAAGATTTCCTTGGCTTGCAAAGATATGCCTGTCATCTAAAGGTGACTAAACACATGCAAATGCTTAAAGTTTTGTAAGCAGGTTTTCGAAATTTTACAATGCCCGAAAATAAATATTTGCCTAAATGTACAGCTTTTCTTGATGATATAACTTAAATTATATATTATTCTATAAAACGTGGTGCACCGCTGGGAACCGTTAAGTGAGCGCTCATTGCCTAATCAGGCCTGACCTTATATACAACTTATATACATATATAATAAATATATCGGCTGCTGCATTACCGTTATTAAAATTGTGCTGTCTATAAATATGTATATACTAAAACTCAATATTACGTCGGGGGAAGAATATTACCTTACTTTCACGCGATCCAGTGCAATTTTCTTATGTGCAATTGAAGCCGAGAGTAACAAGGTTTAATCCACTGTACTGAAGTTTAATACATGAATTAAAATAAAATCGTTTGACTTCAGCTTTGTAGCAACAACCAAGCAGAGACGACAACTTCGAAGACTTTCTGCATTTTTCTGATGAAATGTTAATGATGTGAACAACAACTTGCTTTATCGAATCCAGAAAAGTTAGTTACACAGCATTTGCCATACTTTTATTCGATAATTCTGATTCAGTTATTTTTTAAAACGTTCAACAGTTACATATGACTTACATTCTATGCAGTTTGTTATACGAGTCAAGTATTGCATATTAATCCGATAGATGCGCATCCCAAAGACTTTTATGCTTCTAGTTATATTCTATTCAGAAAAGTTATTCAGAAATTCCTGTCAATAGCATTACCTCGAACAGCGTATGAATATATTAGCCCCGCGTCTAACGAGGCTGATTTTTTAATTTGTCATATACATATTTGTCATCTTCAGTTTTAGGGAGGGAAACCTTGTCCAGATGAATGCAAACAAGTTGACTAGCAAAATATTTGCATACAAGCGCTTGACTGGATTTTTATCCCTGTAACGAAATACTAATAATATTTCAAATGCAAGTGATGAGTCATTGCAAAAGTAGTCTGCAAAACAGTGTGACAAGTGAAACACGCCTTTGCCTTTTAGGACACGAGTTGAATCATCCATAGATACATGCACAAAAATAGTGTTAGGGTAAAGAGTGGACGAAGTGCGGTCTCATGCCAAAATTTTTATGATTTGCTTGTTTATAGTATCGTCCGATTTACCAGACCAACGAAAAGATACTGTAGAAAGACAGATTAACCGCTTGATACAGCATAGTCCAGACGAATTGAATACTTTAAAATCGAAACGAAAATTGACACTGAAGTAACAAGTGTTACAGATGTTAGCAATTTAGATTTATTTGATACTGTACTCTCTATGCAACTAGCGAATAGGCTTGCCTGATCTATGTTTTGACTAACACAATAATGATTCCAGCGGTTGTCCTTCTAGTTTGTTTTGTAAATCTGGTGAGAATGGACGAACTGAAGAAGACTGTCGATAAAGGCAGCTGAAATATCTTGTTCAAGAATGAAAACAACTGAAATCATGATTGCGTTAGTCAAAACGCAGATCGGGTAATTTCGATTAATCCAGTTTAGAATAATTTGTCCTTTTAGCGAATAGGCTGTTAGTCAGATTCTTTCAAATAGTTACATAATATCTTCGTAGAATTTCTACACCAAGTATAAGCCAAATGTCTCCTGGATTTGGTGCACCAAAAATTATCGTTCCTGTTTTTTCAAATAACAAAAAGAAACGATATAAACTGACACAGAATCATTATGGAGTGTGTTTCACATAGAATTTGTGTCGAGTGTAGATGGTTCCTGTATTTATAGAGCAATTTCTTTTGCGTCGGAATACTTCTCTAACTCACCAAAATATTATTCTCTCGTCCTTTTTACGGTATTTCGATCAACCATGTCAGTTGTTAGATTTTGTTGAATTATACGTTCTGTTAAAATATGTAGCGCAGACAAAAAGGAAAACAACTGACCGGGTCGATTGAAATATCATCTTAGGTATAAGAAAAACAATTGGGGTGAATTAAACATTTATACAATACTACAATCACTGATTGCTCGAGTGGTGGTACTAAGTATTAGGCCCAAATAAATGTCACATAGGCTACACCTGAAGGTAAGGCTAAACAAAAAACACCAGCTCGTAAATAACTCAAATTTGTGTGTTTGTGCGATATGGTGGTGTAGTGGATAGTCACCGACTCCAAAACAAACGTGACCCGGTTTGAACACTGCCCGCGGCAAATTCTGCACAGTACATGACGAGATTAAACGAACCTATTGGATTTCCTTTCATACATTATACAACACTTATTTGATAATGGCATATTTACGTATAATGGGATTAGTGTTTATATCAGGCTAACAAACTTGATTAAAATTAATTGTGGTAAGTATTAGAAAGCTATTTCAACGCAAATAATATAGCTACAAAATAAAGTAAACGTGTCTATATACTTAATTATATTGATATTTATGTATATTCTTGTGCATAAATCCGCTCTATAATCAATCGTCGTGTATATAAACTATGCACCGGAATAATACGTTCTCATATACGCATACACACAATATTGCCTAATTGCATAGCTGAAAGTCAAGAGTTTCTGTGTATAGCCTAATTTATCAATATTTCCTTCACTACTGATTATGGCCTTAGCAGTTTACGCGAAAAATTTTTTTCATAACAATTTAAAGTTATTTAACCTTATTGATTACGAAAGCATTTTAGTTGTTAATGCGAGAACATATTGTTTAACAATACGCTTAACAATATTGATTAAAGGCTAATTAAAAAGAGTATTTTAAAACTTGTAAGCGGAAAACGTCGTTTATTTAATAGATAACGAAAAATAAAAGTTTTTTAAAATGAAATATGTTGTCTGACATACTCCCAATAATATAGAAACACAACTAGATAGGAAAAAAGAATTCTAAAAGCAGACCAATGTAATTGAGAACAGTTTAAAACTTTGTTCATAAATAAAAGGAACACAATTACTAAATAAAATATAAGAAAGTTTCAAGGATAGGAATCTATAGTAAGAACATATTTTAAGAAAAAGCGAAGTAAAAGAATAAAAATACCATTTAAAAATCAAGAACTCCCGGTAGGGTATTCAAAAAGCAGTATAAGAAAAAAGACAATATTATTCGTAGACAAATTAGTAGGAAAATAATAATTATTGATAGCTTTATTTCAAGGGATAGAAAAGATAATCGCTTAATTTTTGAAAGAATTAAAAGATAAAAATAGAAATTTTAAAATTTAGATGTTATTCTATAGTTTTTTTAAGTTTGCAAACTATTTCTCGAAATACAATATTTGAAAAGCCTTTGTGATTATTTTTTACCATTATAGTAATTATTGGACATAAAGATTCATTCAACTAGCGTTGAATTTATTAATTTCTTCATTCATATATTTTATTGCAATCGAATTTCCACTTTATTTTGTTTAAAATATGCGACAGAAAAACTGTATTTATTGATTCGTTAAATCAAGGTTGTAAGCTTGAAGTAAAAACCAATCCCATTTTGCGTTTAACCATTCGTCGAACAACGTAGCAAAACTCCCGTCAGTCACACGCACTGACGTGTTTCGATCTTCATGATCATCATCAGAACACGACGGCAAGCTGACTAGCGCGGATCAAGCCACAATGCATATATATGTAAATTCAAAAATATATAATCAGCTCTTACCTGTAGTAGTCTCGCACAAATTGTACCTGACTTGGAAAGCCGGCTGTACAATTTCTATGCAGTAATAAGCATGAACTTATTGCAGCTTTCACCATGTATATATAGACAATACAATTATAAAGTATTGATTGCGCGAGTGGTGGTAATATTTCTATAAATCAAGTTTGCGGGCTTGAGGTACACACCAGTCCCAATGTATTTAACCAATCGTGGAACAACCTAGCAAAACTAATGTCAGTCACATGTACTAACATGTTTCGACCTTCCATGATCATCATCAGAGTACGACGGCAAACTGACTAGCGAGGAACAAACCGCAATGCATATATATATGGAAAGCAAATTAGATATACGTTTCTCACATCTGATAGATTCATTCAACTAACGTTGAATCAATTTTCCTCTTTATATTTATAAAATGTGCGACAGAAAAACGATATCCATTAATGTTTATCTCAGTTTAAAGTTGACCGATTTCCAATGGTTTACAAACTAATTCGCCGTATATTCAAGCTGTTTTATGTTCTACAATTATGAATTCAATTAGTCACATGGTTTCTACGAAAAATACAGGACAATAATTCTGACCAAAATATTCTGCAATATTTTTAAATCCTTGCAATTGTGAACCCATGGAGCTATGCATCGGAATATAGTTCCTGAAATTTTGGATGAAAAATTTTACACTGATAAGAAATTTTACTAACTTCAAACGAGACATTCCTATACAGTTTAAATCACGCATATCAAATTTCATTACTGATCATAGAAAAAATATATTATCTGAGGTTTGCGTTCTCACTCATACATACGCGCAAAGAGAAAACTTATTTATTTTATTCAGAAATACATATTTTAATAAAATAATGAACAGCTGCTTTCGATTGAAATAAATAGATGTTAATACTACTACGATTGCAGTTACAAATAATACTATTATTAATAATATCCCTACTATTAATATTACTACTCACTACTACTAATACTACTACTACTACTACTACTACTACTAATAATAATAATAATAATAATAATAATAATAATACAAATACAACTATCCCTACTACTACTAATACTTCAACTAATACTACCAATATTACAAATACTACTACTGATAGTACTACTAATGCTACTAATTATATTCCTGCTGATACTACTTTCACTACCAATATTACTACTAATACTACTATTACTAAAATTACTATTACTAATACTGCTACTACAACAACAACAACAAATCGGTATTTATTAAGTTAATGATAGCCACAACAAATCAACCTTAATTGACTTTATTTTATTAAAGGATATTTTTATGAAAAATTATTATTGTGTATAATT
This sequence comes from Eudiplozoon nipponicum, assembly GCA_029291075.1. Classification (NCBI taxonomy): domain Eukaryota; kingdom Metazoa; phylum Platyhelminthes; class Monogenea; order Mazocraeidea; family Diplozoidae; genus Eudiplozoon; species Eudiplozoon nipponicum. The sequence goes on along the minus strand of JAQBSW010004866.1, from coordinate 5,255 downwards.
AAATTTAGAAAGTCAGCATGAACGGAAAATATAATCTCATGTGCACATTCGTTTCGTGTTTACTGGTGACTCATCAGTAGAAGCCGGTATTATGCCTCATACACACTTCATATTTTCATAATGAATGTGTACATGAGATTATAATTTTCCTTCATGCTGTTTTGGTCTATTCTTTTGTCCTATTTGGACTAATTTGGTACTAGTTGCGCAATACCTAATACACAAATGCATTTATATTAGCTCTCCACAACAAACAGTATATAACTGTTAAAAATATAATTGAATGTTACCATGATTACCATGAAAAATGTTAGCTGATATCGATCAATACAAGAGTGTATGGATTTTCTGGAGTAAAAATAATTCAGAAGTAGTTGTTATTATCAATTTGGTGTAATTTCGTAGATCTTGAAATCCATTGTGTCGGTACCATGTACCGAATCGGAAAATATATTGCTGGTACCATGTACCGATAAGGCAACTATAGTATTAGCACACTTTACAGGCTCAGTATATATTATATATAGTGAGTTGGATTTGAAGTCTCATTGCCGATGACTTTATATGACGTTAATGCCACTACTGCTGGTATACGCATTCATACAAGAGATTGAATCGTCCAATTGTCCCACATTCCTCACAAAAATATATAGTGGGTTTATGACGTAATACAGCTCCTACTGATAAGTCACTAGTAAGCACGAAACGAATGGGCACATGATATTACACGCTCCATTTATGCTGACATTTTGATTTATACATCTGGTCATATTTGAACTAATTTGTTACTAGGCGCGCGACATTTAACATACAAGGCAATTAATCTTACATTATATGCTCAATGTTGCGAAAATTAAAATTGTTGCAAATTTGTCTCCGGTAATTTGCAACTAATAACACTTTAGATCAAATAAATATAGCAGGATATGTCGGATTCCATATGCTTACTTGTGATAAATTTTTGAAACTGGAACTACGTGTCAAATTCATTATATATTTCGTCAATAATTGTGGAAACGTTTGACAGTGCAATCTCTTTTACGTATGCACAGTAGATAAGACAAGTTTGTATAAAATCTAACAATGTAAAGCTAATATGTGCCAAACATCTATGGAGAACCAATAACATGATTTTGTAGATAGGATATATTTCATCATTCTTGAGTAATACAACGACATTAAGCACCTGCTTCTCCAGTAAATTGTTACACTCTGGACTTGAGCGACGTCAGTTGTCACATGTTGATGCTAATCCTTACAGCACCAAAACCAAGCTTATCCTAATTATATATTCTTGGTTGCGAAGAGCTAATATTTATGCATTTATGTATTGGGGTGGGGCGTGCCCGTATTAGAATGAAATTCCAAATTTAGCACACAAATGTTTAACTCATTTACGTATTCGTTCCACGTAAACTCAAAGGCAATGATGTCATATCCACCACGATAATGTGATAGCCTATTTCGATTAAGGTCAGTATGTAAGGCTTCGTTTTGGTAGTTACAGTGTATAATTGCCTTTATTCTCAATTGCAATGAAATTTAACCGATATCCAATATCATGGCGTTGTATTTAAATATGCTGAAATTTTAAATACTATGTATGGTAGGTTTGCTTTGAAGTCACATTGCTGAAGACTTTATAGAAAATGGATAAACCTATAATTTAAATATGCATACGTACAATATACTACATCGAATGAATGCTTTACTTTTCTTTACCAAAGGCATTGTGGTTTCGATTCATAAAGCCAGCTCCTAATGATGAGTCAGCAGTTAGCTAGGAATCACGTGTACATGAGTTTATACCTTTTTGCATACCAACATTTGCGTATCAATCTTTACCTGTTCGAATTAAATTTTGGACTAAGTACGCCATACCCACTTTATAAATTCAAGTTATGATTAATTTTTCAAAAAATTCTCGTTTGGACAGTATCGTCTGCAAGTATGCCTTTTTCTTCTTAACGGATTTAAGCTAACTTGGTATAGATAAAATTATGCACAAATGAAATTCTAATTAATTATGCAAAACAGCGTAACAGCATATCAACTATACAATCAAGTATGCACACGTAAGGAAAACAAGCAATGGCAAATAGTGAAATTTTATACATCAACAGCGAAAACACCTTAAGGCACGATCGTGATTGCAATATTTCGATGAGGTGTTTGGTGTCTGCATGTCCCCGTGTTTATCCTACCAAAACGAAATTAGCTCTATTCGCTTCGTTTCAGAGACACATCATTCTACTATTTATCATTCTCTGCGAAACACTAGCTCCTTTTGAAGGCTGAAAACATTGTATGGCGCGTGGAACTGATTTTCTGTTTTGCAGATGACTGACTATTTCTTAGCATGGGACAAAAATAAACTCAGTTTCTCAGACCTTTGTTAGTTGCATTAGCTGAACAGCAGCAATCTTACTGAAAGCGTTGGCTGCAGCTTTCGCGACACCTGCTCGATTACCGATAGTTACATTTCATAGCTCCAGCTTTCTGATAGCCCGCTATACTTGTTTATTTTTAATACCGTATAAACACTAGTTAACTAGTGCTTCTGGAAGGTGGATCATTTTAGCAGCTATTCATTTTCCGTCAAATTGGTAGTATAACACTAATCTAAATAAGTTTATAATTACTTTCTAGAAGAATTTTGCATTTAGTGAAGGTGATTCATTTATTGTTGTCGTTTTCTTACGACGAAATAGTCATCTATCACCCGATGAAATATTATTTTCCATTCCTTTGGATAAACTTTTGATCAGTCCTGCTGGCTATCCTCGTCACGAATTGAATTTATTGTTGTCACCATCACAATCTGACACTGTGTCTAAATGAAGATTAGATCGTACCTCGCTTCCAGTGGTTAGTATGAACGATGTTAAAGCCTTCGGTGGGAAGGGACGAAGCAGCACTCCAGTCACCACGAAGACGAACTCGAGGCGTACTTGGAAATGCGGATCAATCGGATCTTTGCGAAATTGATAGTGCAAAGAAATAAGTTACGATCTTAACTCGTTGAATTTTTCAAGGTGAAACCCGGACTGCGCAATCTTTCAAAAAATATCTGACAGTGAAATGAATGAAAATTTACTGTTCAATTTATTTATCTTTACTAATTCTGATGTATGCCTATCATTTGTTTTTATATAACTGTAACATATGACAGGGTGGCTCAGTGGTTAGAGCAAGAGATTCGGAAGAAGACGCGACCAAGTTCGAGTCCTGTCCGCGGCAAATTCTGGTCAGTACGAGGAGAGGTCCCAGTTAGGACGAAACCGGTCTACTGGATGAAATGGCTTTTCTACATCATACAATTCGTAGTTTATAACGACAAATGTATGTACATAACGGGACACCTGCTTATGTCATAGTTGCAAACTTGAATGAAATATGTACTGTCCCTGCTCACGGAAGCAATGTCCATTTAATGTAAACTATAGGTGCTCCTTCAATAGCAATATAGTCTCTATACGTACATAGGAGACATGAAATGTTTTATCGCCTACATTAAAGATACGACTATCATAAATGAGTAACACTTTAGCAGTGCATGTGATTACTTAACGTCACTCTGATGACAATTATGTAAATAATGTTTACGAGCGTGAGATAAGCAGCAAACCAGTTGCACAACCCAGCTATACTACTGTCAGTCACACGTACTGACGTCTTTCGAAATTCAATGGTCATCACCAGAAAATGACGGAAAATTGTCTAGTGAGGATCACATCGCAATGCATGTAGAGGAAAAGCAAACTCAGATATGAGACACACACTTATAGTAGTCTTGCGTAAATTAGACCTGACAGGAAATGGCGGCTGCTCAATATCTATGCAGTTACAATCATGAACTTTTGCAATATCCGCTACATTGATATCAGTTACACAATTATAGATTGTGTGGGCGAAAAAATAACTGTTTTAATCAAGTTTGCGAGCTGGAGATAAACACCAATCCCATTGTGCCTTACCAACAACAAAACAGAGCAAAATTACTAAAGTTAACAGCCAGAATATCTTATTTTGCTTTTCGCCTGTATGCATTACAATTTGATCCTCGTCATTTAGTTTGGCGTCCATTTCTAGTGAGTAACACAGTGTTTCTAAACGTGTCCTCACGTTTGACTGACGATAATTCTGCTATGCTGTGCGGCTGTTTTGATACAATAGGACTTTTACTTACCTCAAGTTCGCAAACTTGATTAATGGAATTAGCTTTACATATAGTCTACAAAACTAAAAGTAAAATTAACTCGTATATCAGCGTACTTAGCAGAGAACGCAATAAGACAAATTATCAAGCAGTGAGTAGAACTAACAATAACGGAACTATCTCGATTCAGATTTAATTATAAATCAAAGAATGCAAATAAATTACATAAAACTGAAATATTGCTGAAATAATGTATATTGTATAAGACAAAAAATGAGCCAAAGAGTAGAAAAATCCACATAATGCAAATAGAGCTCTTCATTTTGATGCTGAACATAATAAGAAGGGATAATAAAATAAGTGTATAAATAAGGTGGTTTCCGTTGATGAAAATTACATTATTATTATTATTATTATTATTATTATTATTATTATTATTATTATTATTATTATTATTATTATTATTATTATTATTATTATTATTATTATTATTATTATTAGTATTATTATTATTATTATTATTATTATTATTATTATTATTATTATTATTATTATTATTATTATTATTATTATTATTATTATTATTATTATTATTTGTATTATTATTATTATTATGATTATTATTATTATTATTATTATTAATATTATTATTATTATTATTATTTTTATTATTATTATTATTATTATTAATGCAGTATGAACGTTCCTGTATTTGCCCAAATTGATATCTAGATCATCAATATGTATATGTTGTTCACTTGTCTTTGAGTGTTTGCTCACTGATTCTTATAGTATCCATTCCGGACATCGTATCCTGTCATTATTATTATTATCAAGGTTGCGGTCTTGATATAAGCACCTGACCTATTAATTACTTACATATGTCAGTATAGACTAAGAATTAATTAATTAATGGGTCAGGTTCTTATATCAAGACCGCAACCTTGATTATAATAATTGTTATCGCCGCCCGCGCAACCAATGTTCGTTTCCTTATCGTGTCATTTCCTATTACTGTAATAAGTGTTTGACCAGAATTTTTTCAACCTGTTGCATTCATTATGTATTTAGATTATTTAATTATCTTTATAATCTA